>CAUYLG010075606.1:0-169969 GCA_963573385.1 Cacajao melanocephalus
TGACAAAGAAAGACTCTGTCTCAAAAAAAAAAAAAAAAAACAATCACTAATGGGCCAAACCACAGAATGGATACCACACATGAAAAAGATAGATACTGAAAATAGAGCAAATAGTCAAGGAAATGAAAAGACCTGGGAAAGAAATCCAAGAATCCCAGCATCCAGAAGCAGGGGGTGGAGAGAATTAAGAGCGCGTCAGCTACCTAGTCTGAAAGACGGTGGAAGACCTTGTCCCTTTCCTCCTGGAGGCAGAAGCCAAGGTTTTAGCTGAGTTTATTGCTACACGGAATAAAAAGTTGTATTTCCTATACTCTCTTGCTGCTAGGTGTAGTCAAGTGACTAAATGTGGTCTGAGGAAATGAGAGTAGAAGCATTGTGTACGTCTTCCAAAAAAGGCTGCTTAATGGCAGTTGACTCAGGTGGGAGGGGTCCATTTTTGTCCCTGTCTTTTTTCCTTCTTCCAGCCTGCAACTTGGAGGTGATCGCTGGAGCTTCAGCAGCTATTTTGGACCATGAGGTTACCTTGAGGATGGAAGCCATATGTGAGGATGATGCAACAGAAAAAGAGGAAGCTCGATTCCTACTGTCACTCTGGAGCAACCACACTAGCCTGAAACTGCTTCTTCTGGGCATCTTTTCTATGCCGGGAAAAAGAAACTTCTATGTTGTTAAGCCACCGTTGCTTGGGAATTTTCCGTGTGCAACCAAACAGGTACAATAACAAATGGGAGAAAAAGTCACAGGGGTTTCAAGCAGACAACAGGCCACTCAATAAAGAACAAGATTCCTTTTTAGAATATTTTTTAAAGACAGTAAGGAGTCTGTATTTAAGGGAGACTACTACAATGGAGGTTTTTTTTAGGGGACATAGATCTGGGTTCATTCCCAAGATTCCTTTTAATAGACCCATACCCAGTTCTCACTGGGAAATTTTCCATCTTGCAAGAATATGAGGACAAGCCTAGAAATGTTTCCAGAAGAAAACAAACAGGATACTTTGAATGGAACAAGGGTCAGATTGGCAAGAGATTTCACGTGAGAGACCCTGAACTTTAAATCGAGGTCTTGAAAATACCAACAGAAAATGTGTTTAAACCTAGAATCGCAAAATGCCAAGTTTTCTTTGACATTTAAAGGACACAAAAAATGTTTGCTGTGTAAGGACAAAGAAAGTTTTTCAGATCTTTTCTGTAAAAGAAATACTCTAGGTTAGGTTTCAGGAAAAAAAACATCCAAGAAAGGCTGAAATATTGAGGCAAAGAAACCAAGAACACTTATAGATAAGTAAAGAAGAACATTGAACTAAAACTCAGATGATTTTAACAGGAGAGTTGGCCGTGAGGCTGGGGTGGAGAGTGGAGGAGAACTGAAAACTTGCTAAAGATCTCCTCCTGTTTTGGAAGGCATATATGTGCTAAATAAACCTAAATGCTGGTAGCCTCCCAAAGTGCTGGGATTACAGGCATGATCCACGGCGCCCAGCGCAGAAAATATAAGTTCAATACATTTTAAATACAGTTTTTAAAAAATATTATTATTATTTTTGAGATAGAATCTCACTCCATCACCCAGGCTGGAGTGCAATGGCGTAATCTCCGCTCACTGCAATCTCTGCCTCCTGGGTTCAAGCGATTCTCGTGACTTAGCCTCCCGAGTAGCTGGGACTACAGGCATGCACCACCGCACCTGGATATTTTTTTGTATCTTTAGTAGGGACAGGGTTTCATCATGTTGGCCAGGCTGGTGTCAAACTCCTGGCCTCAAATGATCTGCCCACCTTGGCCTCCCAACATGCTGGGATTACAGGCGTGAGCCACGCTGCCTGGTCCAGAAAATATAAGTTCAATACATTTTAAATTCCTCAAAAACGTAAAAATTAAAAATCAATAAGAATGAAGAGTAAGCATGGGGACAGAAGGATGACAGAGAAGGGATGGGAGGGACAGAGAAAGGAAGAGAGAGTAAAGAGAAGAGAAAAACCAAACACCTTCTTACTCAAAATAAACACACGCATAAACATTCCCAAGCTTATGAAGAAATTGAAAGGTAGGAATAAAAACTGGGGAGGGGGGAAGCAAAATACGAATTCACTCCAGACAAAAACAACTCCTAGGTCAACCTGACAAAGACTTTTAAAAGAACACATTATGTCCCCTCCCACAAACACTCCCTTCGTGGAAGCTGTTTTTCTCTCTGCTGGATTTCCCCTTTGGAGTCCCCTTCACACTCTCTCGTGAAAGCCTGACTTCCCCTCCTAAACTCCATCTCTCTCTGTTCCTTTCCACTCAGTGTGGAAGCTGCTTTCATCTCCTGGATTCCATCTTTCTGGATTCTCTCACTCAGCGTGAGAGTCAGCTGTTTCTCTCTGTCTCTTTCTCCTGTTTCTCTCTCTTTAAATAAATCACTTTCTACAAACAAACAAAAAGAACACATTATGACCAATTAGAGGATACTCCATATATGGAAGGACAGCCCTCAAGAAATCTATTTAAGATTCAAATAAACAGATGAACAGATGAAAGGGGGGAAAAAAGGATGAGTTTATCTTGACAGATGCTCTGAAATATTTAATAATAGGCAAGGCATTTCTGGTTAAATGAACAAACAAACCCTATAAAATGAAGAAACGCTGGAGGAAATGTTGGCATCACTGAACGTCTGCCAGAAACGGAAGACAATGTCAGAGTCAACGGGGGACGTTCGTGTCCTGCTGTCAAAGGCTCGTACCGGATGCTCTCACTGTTGCCTTTATTTCCAGTGGTCAGTGTCCCTCAAATAATCTCTAAATTCAATGCAATCAAAATGAAAATTCCAAAAAGATATTTAATGGATTTGGTAAACTGATAGATATATTTTTTGAGATGGAGTTCTCACTCTGTTGCCTAGGTTGGAGTGCAATGGCACAATCTCAGCTCACTGCAACCTATACCTCCTGGGTTCAAGGGATTCTCCCACCTCAGCCTCCTGAGTAGCCGATGTTACAGGTGCACGCCACCATGCCCGGCTAATTTTTTGTAGTTTTAGTAGAGACAAAGTTTCACCATGTTGGCTAGGCTGGTCTCGAACTCCTGACCTCAAGTGATCTGCCTGCCTTAGCCTCCCAAAATGCTAGGATTACAGGCATGAGCCACTGCGCCTGGCTTTGGCAAACTGATTCTAAATTCTAATAAACCAAAGATGAGAGACTTGCTCCATTCACTAGAAAAATAATACAAAATGTAGTGGTAGCCAAATGGAACAGAAAACAATAAGGAAAATAACCAGCTACATATAGAATCTTAGGAAGTAATAGGGCATTTCAAATCACTGAGGAGAGGAGAAACTGCACACTCAAAATTAGCAATGTTGAAACAATTAAGACAGTAATTATTTTTAAAAGTTACTTTACACATTATTCATCCCTCTAAATTCTAGCTGGACTAAAAATCTAAAAGTCAAAACCAAAATAATAAAATGATTATAACTCTTTCCATAATCTTAGAGGTTGAACAAGACAACGAAACCAGAAACCATGAAGTAAAAAGTAATGACGGGCTTGACTTAACCATGAAAACATTTTTGTATGACATAAGACTTATCTTAAACATGGTAAAGAAAAAGATAAGTGATAACCTGGGAGAATATATTTTCAACACATGTAAAGGATTACTAATACACATAATAAATGAGTCACTCCAAAAGTTAAGATGTAAAAGAGAACTCAACAGGTGAACAAAAGACTTCTCCGTGTTCATCATAAATGAAACCCAAAAGGCCAATATACATACAGAAAATGTACGATTTCACCCATAATCAGAAAAAGAAAAAAAAATCAAGCAACAATGAGAATTTTCATTCATAATATTGGACAAAATTTGAAGATTGATAATTTCTCTAATGGTAAATTGTGCCCCCCCCCCCACCACCATTTTTTGGAGATAGAGTCTTGCTCTTTTGCCCAGGCTGGGGTGCAGTGGCATGATCTCAGCTCACTGCAACCTTCACCTCCTTGGTTCAAGCAATTCTCCTGCCTCAGCCTTCCTAGCGGCTGAGACTACAGGTGCACGCCACCATGCCTGGCTAATTTTTTTCATTTTAGTAAAGACTGTTTCACCGTGTTGCCCAGGCTGGTCTTGAACTCCTGAGCTCAGGAAATCCACCCATCTTGACCTCCCAAACTGCTAGAATTAGAGGCATGAGCCACCATTCCTCACCAGATTGGCCCTTTTATGCATTACCTTGGGTGTGCCAGCTTAGCTCAGCTACTTTGAGGCTGATTTGGCATTACCTATTAAAATTTAGAACACACAACCTCTTGCACAGTAATTCTGCACTTAGTAATTTAGGCTCCAGAAACACTTTCATAGAGGTGGAAAAACTAGAAAAAACCTAGTTGTCTATCAACATGAGATGAGATAAATTGTGGTGCACCCATCCTAATAAATGCCACATAGTTCTTAGGATTACTTAATGAGTTAGATCTCTATGTATTATTGTAGAAAATTGGAAATATTCCTATATATATATATATAATCCCATTTCTGTAAAAAGAAAAGTTATCCACCAGGTGCAGTGGCTCAAGCCTTTAGCAATTTGGGAGGCTGAGGCAGGCGGATCACCTGAGGTCAAGAATTCAAAACCAGTCCGGCCAACATGGTAAAACCCCGTCTCTACTAAAAATACAAAAATTAACCGAGCATGGTGGCGGGCACCTGTAACCCCAGCTACGTGGGAGGCTGAGGTAGGAGAATCGCTTGAATCTGGGAGGCAGATGTTGCAGTGAGCTGAGACCATGCCACTGCATTCCAGCCTGGGCAACAAGAGTGAAACTCAGTGTCGAAAAAAAAAAGAAAGAAAGAAAAGGAAAAAAAAAGAAAAGAAAAACTATATGCTTACATCATGCTTAGAAAATGTTCTGAAAGAATACACGTGGTGGAAAGAGTCAGGTATGGAATTAAGGAAAAGAAATTGCTGAGGACTTTGTCTCTCGTGCTACATAATTCTAGATTATTCCAATTTTCATCAAGGCAGGTTTCTGTGTAGTTGCTTGTTTAGCGTTATATACATTCCTTATATAACTCATGAACTATCCTGTGGTGTTGATATATCTGTATCCTGGAACAATATAAATAAAACTGCTGAATGAGAAAAAGAGTGACCAAAAGCTAATTAGAAATGTTTACTCATTATACAATGATTGAAAAGCAGGACAGATGATAGAAAAAAAAATTAGAACTTGGTTATACAAAAATATAACAGCAGGGTCTTTGAAGACTAAAAATTGCACATATGCAGCTCGTCACCAGCACCTGTCTGACAAGGCCCCAGTAAAACACCTGCCCTCTCATTCTCAGGGTCAGTCCACACACCTGCCCACGCCCTGAAACAGACACCCCAGATATCCACCCACTCAGCCGACATACTTGGGTACAGAACACACACACCTGGGCCCCAACCTAAAAAAGCAACCTAAATAAGCAGGGCAGAGTGTCATAACTAAAAAAAACAGAGAGAGAGAGAGAGAGATTGCTGGATAGGATAGTGCCTGCTATGACTCTGGGCAAAGGTTGGGCTCTTTCTCAAGTTCAACGTGAGCTTCTTAAGCCACACCACACCCATCACTCGGCCTCAGCGCAGCAAGGTTCCAGGTTTCACCCTCTGCCTCTCAGTCTCTCTATTCTCTGGTATCCCCAGGGATACGCACATGCACAATACACACACCAGCACACACACAAATGCACGCACAGGCATACACACAGATATCCATTCTCTCTCTTTCTAAACCAAGAGGTCGGGGATGATCCATGCTCCCCATTCCACAGATGAGGAGACAGAAGCCCAGGGTGGAGAGGGGGTGCTCTCACTACCACCGGCATCTTAGTGACAAAGCCAAGACAGGCCACCGGTACCTGACTGGCAGGCCTGAGCTCTCTTCACCCCACTAGGCGTCCTCCCACCAGGACCAACAAGATCCCGCTGGCGAGGCTGTGTCCTCCCCGAAACTTCTGTCCAACACCCACGCAGCTTGGTGCCCTGGCTGCCTCCCCACTCACTGGCTGCCCCAGGAGTCTGGACTCAGGTCATCCCAAGAGTCCAAGCCCTAACTCCCCTAAGTCCCCAGGGCACAGCTGTCCACAGGACGCCCCTCAGGCTCCCCCTGTCCTTTTCCATCCTGGACTCCCCATATTCCCCCCTGCTCTGACCCCGCCCCTCAGTCCTGCTCCTGGATGCCAGGCCATACCTCTGTGTGTCGGGAGAGACCAGCCTTCTTCTGGAGCCTCCAGCCAGACTGAGCCTCCCACACTTCCTATTTATGTGTCGTCAGGAAACCAAAGCAGAAAGAGGAAGCGGCACCGGTCCAGGCTGATTTTGCTGATAGTGCATGTGACTTTTCTGACTTCCAGAGGGCCTTCTACTCCAGTTTATCTTTCTATAAACTCCTAGGGCTCCTTCCAACCTCAGCTGACACAGGGCCTCCTCCATGGAGCCTTCCCTGACTCCTTGATGGGGATGCAGGTGGAAGGGGCTGCAATAACCACAGCTGGTTTGAGCCCAGAGCCAGACAGACCCCGGTTGGACTTCCAAGTCCACTGCTTCTTAAAGCATGTCCTTGTGCAAATCACCTGCTCATGACTTCTCCAAGCCTTGGGACATCCACCTGTCTGTTACTTTCACAGAAGCATCTGCAAACCTGGAAGGACTGTTGAGGGAATCTAATCAGATACTGTGTAGAAAGACCTTAGCTCAGAGCTGGGCACATGAGAACCCCCTACCAGTGGTAGCTGGTGGCATTTTGATTTCCCTGATGTCCTCTTTGCTTGCCACCCCACCCCAACATGTGCAATATGGTCATGTGCGTCCATGGCTGTCTTTCCCCTAACACCGTCTTCAGGGCTGGCTTGTGTCCAGCTTGTGTTTCTTTCCCAAATACAGACTAAAGGTCTCCTCTGTACCTAGCACATGGCCTGGTACAGAGGAGATCTTTAGTGACTGTGTGCAAACGAATGAACGAGTGAATGAATGAATGAATAAATAGCTCCCTGAGCACAGCAGGGCTGGCAGAGTTAAGGTAAGGTGAATGAGGCACTCTCTCAGGCTCAAAATGTAAACAGGCATCTCAAAATTCAGTAATTGAGATGTCATATTTTAATGCAATATGGTTTTAAAAATCCCAATGAATGCAAAAAATATTCATGGTGAACCAAATATGAAAAGTTTGAATAAAGACAGGATGAGTCACAGTGCCAAGACACAACAAAATGCAATCATGCTCCTCCTGTGTGGGGCTGCCTTCCAGGGGAAAGGGTAGCCGGTGAGAATGAGGGGAATGGAGGGCAGGAATGAAGGAAATGGAGGGAGTGGAGGGGCAGGAACCTGCTCTGAAGCCACTGGAATCCTGGCTTGATTGTTCTTTGCTTTCCTCCAGGAAGGGCAGGGTTGGCCAGGAGTAGCTGGTGGGGCCTCACCCTAGCAGAGAAAGCCTAGGGTGGAGGAAGGCATGGGTGGTTCTCTCAGGCACTCCAACCAGACCAGTGTGACACCCACACCTAGCATGAAAAGGCCCTGCAGGGGATTCTCTGAGGCTGGAGAGGATGGAATTAAAGCAATGTCACAACCTTTCTTCTCTCCCAGGTGTCCCCACTCTACCTGTCTTTCCTGAGCTCCTCTGTGGGACTAGGAGGCTGTGGGGCTGGAAGCCCACAAGGGCACAGAGGATGCTGTCTGGTGGAGAAGCGAAGACCCCGAGACTCTAAGTCAAAATGACTCTGAACACCAGACCCAAAATGTGAAGAAGCCTTAGGAGCACCTCAAACAATTCACTTGACTGATCCTTTCCTTTTAAAAGTCATCAGGGCAGCAGAGGATAAAAACCTACATTTGAATAAGTCTAAAAGAGTTCTCTCAAAAAGTATTAAAAGTTCTAAGCGAGAAGAATCATGCTGTCAGGAATTCATTGAATCTTTTCCCGCTCATGGTATGTACAATACCGTGTCTCGCAATTGATGATCTTTTAGAGACTAAGAAACCCAAGAAGATGTTGGCAAGAACGTAGTACTCATAATGACCAGGGCTTGAGCATTTGTGCTGTGAGTAGATCCTGGGTTCAGTGCTTCTCCTCTCCCCAATAACCTTTATGTAGCTGTTACTGTCTTCAACTTACAGATGAAGAAAGCAAGGCATGAAAAGGAAAATCACTTGCCAAAAGTAGTATAACAAGTATATGTTAACATAGCACTTTTTCCATTTCCATTTTTATTCTGAAACTATTTCAAAATACTAGAGTGTTAAAAGGACAGTACAAAGAACTCTCACATACCCTTCACGTGGAAACCCCTTTTGAGTCTCACTAGGTGTCTCAATAATGTATTTTGTAGCAAAGGGTCCATCTGGGACAGTGCATGGCTCTTAGTTGCCATGTCTTTCTGGTCTCCAGTTTGAAAAAGTTTTTTTTTTTTCCTTGACATCTTCAAGACTGTAAGCTAGTTGTTTTGGATAATGTCCCTCGATTTGGCTCTGTCTGATGATTAGACCTGGGTTATACTTTTTTGGCCAAAATAACATAAAAGTGATGCTGGATTATTCTCGATGAGTCCTATCAGCTTTCATTGTCAATCTGTCCCATCACTAATGTTGTTCGCTCTGATCATTTGATTAACTTGACATCAATCAAGTTTCTCTACTGTAAAGTTACTTCGCCTTCCAAAATTTATAAGAATTTGGTAGGGAGATACTTTTTAGCTTTCTCATCCCACTCCCACACCCCAATAATTTCAATATGCAACGATGCTCCTTAATTTAACTAAATATTATGATGATCATTGCCAAATGGTGATTTTTAAAAATTCTGTCATTCAGAAGCCCTAGCCAGAGCAATCTGACAAGAGAAAGAAATAAAAGGCATCTAAATAGGGATAGAAGAAGTCAAACTTTCTCTCTTCCTTGATGATATGATTTTATACCTAGAAAACCCTAAAGACTCCACCAAAAGTCCCCTTCTGTAAAGTTGGAAACAAAATCAATGTGTACAAATCAGTAGCATTTCTATACACCAATTAAGTTCAAGCTGAGAGCCAAATCAAGAATGCAATCCCATTTGCAATAGACACACACACACACACACACACACACACAAATAAAATTCTTAAGAATGCAGCTAAACAAGGTAGTAAAAGATCTCTACAAGGAAAACTACAAAGCACTGCTGAAAGACATCATAGATGACAAAAACAATTGGAAAAACATTCCATGCTCATGCACTGGAAGAATCAGTATCATTAAAATGGCCATACTACCCAAAGCAATCCACAGATTTGATGCTATTCCTGTCAAACTACCACTGTTGTTTTTCACAGAATTAAAAAACACTATTCTAAAATTCATATGAACCAAAAAAGAGCTCAAATAGCCAAAGCAATCCTTAGCTAAAAGAACAAAGCCCGAAGCATCACATTACCTAACTTCAAACTATAGGAAGGCTACAATAATCAAAACAGCTTGGCACTGGTACAAAAACAGACACATAGACCAATGGAACCCACAAACAAAGCTGCATACCCGCCGCCATCGATCTTCAGCAAAGTTGACAGAAATAAGTAATGGGGGAAGCACTCCCTATTTAATAAGTGGTACTGTCATAGCTGGCTAGTCATACACGAAAGAATGAAACCGGACCCTTACCTTTCACCCTTACCTTTCACCATATACAAAAATTAACTCAAGATGGATTAAAAGTTTAAATGTAAGACCTCAAACTATAAGAATCCTAGAAGAAAACCTAGGAAACACCATTCTAGACATCAATCTTGGGAGATAATTTATGACTAAGTTCCCAAAAGCAATTGCAATAAAAACAAAAATTGACAAGCCCGTCCTAATTCAACTAAAAAGCTTCTGCACAGCAAAGGAAACTATCTACAGAGTAAATGGGAATGTGGAGACAGACAGCCCTGAAGATGAAACACCTGAGGACACACAGGAAGAAAGTCATGTGACTGGCGGGATCCCACAAGTTAAGGATCACTAAGGATTGCTAACAACCACCAGAAGCTGGAGAAAGTCAGGAAGCATTCTCCCTAGAGACATCAAAGAGTATGGCCGTGCCAGCACCTTAGCTTTGGACTTCTAGCCCCCAGAACAGTGAGACAAGATGTTGCTGTTTTTCTATTACGACAGCCCTAGGAAATGGACACTCCCTCCTTGTTTGAGTCCTGGCTACCCTTGAACTTCATCTGGTCCTTAGCTGGCCTGCCCAGTGACTTTGACCGAAAACGAAGACAAAGAGAGAGGGAGTCTGGAATAAGAATATTCATGCAGACCCATCTGCATCCAAAGGCTGTGTTCCTAATTCGCCTTTTCTTTTTATAGACTAATAGGCGAGACCAAAATAAGCCTATTAGCAAGCCGATCTTAGTAAGCTCTCTAGCAGGTGTTGGTGCACTCTGGTCTGCACACTAAAATAGAATGCAGTCTCTTTTAATTCAGCCCATGAGCTAAAAACATTTTTTTTTTCATTTTTAATAGTTGTAAAAATAGCAAAATAAGAATAATATCTTGTGATGTGGAAATTATGTGAAATTCAAACTTCAGTGTCCATAAATAGTTTTGTTTCTGTTTTTGTTTTTTTTCTTTGAGACAGTCTCACTCTGTCACCCAGGCTCGAGTGCAGTGGCGTGATCTCAGCTCACTGCAACCTCTGCCTCCTGGGTTCAAGCTAAGCTTGTGCCTCAGCCTCCCAAGTAGCTGGGATTATAGGTGCCCACCACCACGTCCAGCGAATTTCTGTATTTTTAGTAGAGATGAGGTTTTCACCTTGTTGACCAGGCTGGTCTCAAACTCCTGACTTTAACTGATCCGTCTGCCTCGGCCTCCCAAAGTGCTGGGATTATAGGAGTGAGCTACCGCACCTGGCCCATAGATAGTTTTATTGGAACACAACTACATTCATTTATGTTCTCTGTGGCTGCACAATGTTTTTGTGCTGCAGTGACAAAGTGAAGTCAAAAACAAGGGACCTTATGGCTGACAAAGCCATATTTACTATCTGGCCCTAACAGAAAGTTTGCCAGCCCTGTTCTTGCGTAGGCATTCAAACAGCATCCTATTGGAGTATGGGGAAAAGAGATATGACTCTCCATAAAGGAGGCATGGGAAGGAAGACTTCCGGGGCAGTGTCATGGGCAATGGGTTGTGGAGGATATACGATTTGACATTTGTTAATGTCTTCATCCATTCAAAGAGCACTGAACACCTACTATGTGCCAGGTAATGAAATATGGAGATGACGTCATGGAATTTACAATTTACAGAGGGCATGCTTCTACCCTGAGTGGGGGTCCTCTCTGACCCATGCACCAGGAGGATGAGGACCCCCACTCAGCGTAGAAGCATGTGGAAGTCAGAGACTCATCTCGGCAGGGATCAGAGGAGAATCCACAGAGGAGGCATCCCCAGAGCTAGACCTTGGAATCTGTGGAGGTTCTTGGCAGGCAGAGCAAAAGGTATATCTGGCAGCCTTCCTGGAGGTTCTGGTTTTTGCCCTCCAACTCATCATCCTTGGGATCTACTCTCTGACCTGGCTAATGGTGAGAACACCATGCAGTCAACGGAACCTTCCAGAGGACTCGCCCCAGACCCACTTCCAGGCTCACAGGTAGCAAGTGGCACCCCAAGGTCACAGCCACTCAGGGGCTGAGTTGAGACTAGCGCTACCATCTATGGCCTCAGTGAGGAATCCAGGAGTGAATGTGGGATCTGAGCTTTCTGTTCTTTCTTTGCCTATAGCCTCTAGCTCCTGGACTTTGGGAAGAAAGATGACCAAGGGAGGCTCAACATTGCCCCACATGCACAGGAAACTTGGTGAGGTCCTGCCTCTGCCCTCCCCTGTTCCTCTGCAGAACCCCTAGTTGAGCATCCTCCATGTTCTGTTGTAGCTGCTTGCTCTTCTGTCTCTCCATTGGCTAGCCTGACAGCCAATCAGGAGCAGGGATTATACCACTTATTTTTTTTTAATCTCCAATGCTGAGGAATTGTAGATGCTCAATTAATGTCTATTGAATGGACTAGAATATAGTTGAATTGAATGGAGTGGACAGGATGCAATTGGATCAAGTAGGAAAGACACTAAAAGATGACTTTAGTAGGATGTGTGGCCACCCTACATCAATCTCAAAAGTTCCAGATTCTTCCAATAGTGCTTTTTGGGGTAAGTGCTAAATTCCCTCTATGGGTCTTATGTGGGGATTTATTTATTATCATATTTTTTTCAACGTTACCATATCTAAGTGGACTTCCTTCTTTGTTCTTGAGCAGCTGCAACTATCAAAACCTCAATTTATTATCTCCCTAGCACAGCCAGCCCCTGTCCTGAAGGTCCTCCCATAAACAAGTTACACCCAGGCCCTCTGGCCCGCTTCCCTTCCCACCTGCTGTCAGGTTGCATTTGTGATCATTCTGCTGTCCCTTCTGCAAACCCCTAGTAAGATCTTAAGTCTCCAAGAGCTTCCCACCAGAGGGTCCTGCCTCACATCCCTCTTAGCAGCTGTCCTTCCTCACAGGGCTGCCATGTTGCACAGCTCCAGGGGGCACCATTCACATTGTGTTCTATGGGATTGTAAATGGTGTCTCCTGAGTTATGCAGCACAGTGACCCTGAGCTGTCACCAGAGTGATGTGTTGCTCCCTTGCTAAAAAAAAAAAACCCACTTGAGATCAGGAGTTCAAGACTAGCCTGGCCATCATAGTGAAACCCACTCTCTACTAAAAATGCCACATTAGTTGGGCCTGGTGGCAGGCACCTGTAATCCCAGCTATTCCGGAGGCTGAGGCAAGAGAATTGTTTGAACTGGGAAGCAGAGATTGCAGTGAGCGAAGATCACGGCGCTGCACTCCAACCTGGGTCACAGAGTGAGACTGGCTCAAACAAACAAACAAACAAAAAACCCATCACCCAGGGAATTCCCAATACCCAGGGCCTTGACTCTAAGCCCCTCACGGTTATTTAAGACACTCCAGAAGCCCGCCTTCCAGCCGTAGGAAGGAACCTTCACTCCTCCCAGCTTCCCCAAACCCGGTTGTTTTCCCCTCGCCTTCTCTAAAACTCATCTCTCCTAAAACCTTGTGTCACAAATTCCCACTTCTCTCTTCTAATGTTTTCAAAGCGAGTTGTTTTTCCTCAGCCATAAACAATCAGGCTGCACACAGCTCTAAAAGCAGAACCTTTTTTTCCCCCCAGCCTTCTTCCCAAACCCTGTGTTTCTCCCTATTCAGTCGTTCGATTCATTGAACCAACCCTTCTAAACACCTACTGGGAGCCAAGCCCTTGCTTTGGGCACTTAGGATATATGGTGACCAAAAGAGAGGAAAGTTTCTGCCTTTGAGACTGTTATAGTCTTGCAGGGGAGATACACCATCAGCAGTGAACTTACTACATTGGTAAAGAACACAAGGCAAATGGCATTTTGGAAGGTGAGCGTCAGTGCAATGGAACAAAGAAGCAGAGGCATTTCAGGGGAAGGGACGGGTGATGGGAGGGCAGATTCCAGCATTAACTGGGATGGTCAGGCTACACCTCCTCAGCATTCCTAAAGGCCCCATCTGCACTCACTGTCCGCATTTCTTCCCTCTCTCTTATTTTCCAACCCAGTGAAACCTGCTCCACGAATGCTGCTTTGTTGACAGGAACCTTCCTTTTGCCCAGTTCTAGAACGACCTTCTCTTCAGTGGCAGCAGAATTTAGCACTGTTGAGCTTTCATTTCTGGACACCTGTTTGTGCCTCGGCCTCCATGACACCACACCTTCCTGTTTTCTTCCCTTTCTCTAGTGCAAGGGTGTCCAGTCTTTTGGCTTCCCTGGGCCACATTGGAAAAAGAATTGTCTTGGGCCACACATAAAATACACTAACACTAACAATAGCCAATGAGCTAGAAAAAAAAAAAAAAAAAGAAAGCAGCTGGGAGCAGCGGCTCACACCTGTAATCCCAGCACTTTGAGAGGCCGAGGCGGGTGGATCACGAGGTCAGGAGACCATCCTGGCTAACATGGTGAAACCCCATCTCTACTAAAAATACAAAAAATTACCCAGGTGTGATGGCGGGCGCCTATAGCCCCAATGACTCGGGAGGCTGAGACAGGAGAATCACTTGAACCCAGAGGTGGGGGGTGCAGTGAGCCGAGATTGCGCCACTGCACTCCAGCCTGGGTGATAGAGCGAGATTCCATCTCAAAAAAAACAAATCGCAAACAAATCTCATAATGTTTTGATGAATTTGCTGCATGCGGCCCGCAGGCCACGGGTTGGACAAGCTCGTTCTGTTGGCTCTTGGACACTCTCTGTCCTTTCCCCTTTCTTTGCCCATCCCTTAGGTAGTGGCCTGTCCAAGGCCCCACACGTGCTCTCAGCTCATCTCAAGCTTCATGTTCCATAGAGAATTTCATCCGCACACTCACTGTGTGGATGAACAGACCTCTGTTTCTCACCCTAACCCCTGGATACATAAACAGTCTCCTTTCTGTTTATGAAAGGCAAAGACCTTGCCCTCCTGCCACTCTGACTTCCTCTATGTAACTAAATCTCAGGAACTGGGACAGGGTGGGGGTCCTGGCAGAGCAGGTAGAAGGCAGTGGAGGGTAGAAGGCAGGTCGTAGGAGAGAGAACAAGCTCATCTGTCTGCTCCTGGCTCCTGCTTCCCATAGCTTCCCTCCAGGCAGCCATGCTGACCTGGAACAGGCAGGACAATATGGATGTGTAACCACATGACTCAGTACAAACACCAACTTGACCAGTCACCCGGAGGAGCAGTGAAACAGCTGGATCCTAGATGACACTCAGGCACAAGATTCTGGTTGACTGTAGAAGACACCATCTCTTTTCATTGAACCACAATGACTTTCCACATAGCCACATGCTCCCATGTAGGAGCCCATATTAACAATCACCAAACTCGCAAGGAAACAAGCCACCATGGGTGAAAGTCAGCAGAAACAACCAGCACTAGATAGAGACCTCCAAGAACCAAAGATCTTGGAAACATCAGACCTTGGATATAAAATATATTCCTATCCCCAGTCCCAAGAAGGTGGAACTTGATTAGTTGAAGGTATTCACAGTAATTTTTTTTCTTTCCTGTGATTGGCATACGAAGGGACACGTGATCTCAACCTGGCCAATGAGACATGAAGGGAAAGCTTGCAAGGGAAGATGTTGTTTCTACCTCCAGGCATTGACCTTTGCATGTGATACCTGGAGTCCCCTCAGCCATTGTCACTCCCATTCTGAACTGTCAGAGCGGAAAGAGGGGAAGCACCTGGGTTCTTGAAGAGGCTGAGACCCTACGCGGCCCTGCGTGGTACCACTGTGTCTCTAGACTCTGTGTCTGAACAATGACAAACCCCTTGTTCGTTGGCTACTTTCAGTGGTTTTTCAGTTGCGTGCAGCTGACGGCACTCTGCTGTACCCACTAACATGCTGTGTATTCTATTCCCCTTTGTGAAGGCCTTCTTTGTCCATCCCTGTACCACCTCAATGACTTTGCCCTGAACCTTTAGCTCTTCCAAAGCCAGAAAAGTGCCCAACACATCTCTCACCAGCAGGAGCATCCTGAGTCGAAAACAGGGAACCCAAACTTCCTCCTCCCGAAACCATGTTCTGGTTTTCAGGGCTGGGCCAAGGTAGTAAAGGAGTGTAGTTTGGAATCATGAGGAAGATAAGAGCCATCAGCATCTCATCTACTGCAGAGGCAGATGAACAACTGCTCTGGAGTGAGAAGTTGCAGGAAAACACCTTCATGAGGAGCAATGCTCCCTTCTTAGAGATGGGGCTCTTTCTCAAGCTCTCTAGGTAGGAGGCTTTGGGCTAAGGAACTTCAGGCCATTACTGTTGGCAGGTAAAAGCTGCCCAATGAGAGGGGTGTCCCCACCCCAGGCTGATTACAGTGATGGGAAAAGCAGGTTGTTCTGAGGGCTGGCTGTTAACAGGGAGCTGGGCCCCTGGTGCAGGGGTAGGAGGGGAACTGGGATGGGGAAGGGCGAGGCAGTCTCAATTCTGAGGTCTCTAGGCCATGGGAAGGGATGTAGGAATTGAGCTATCAGGTGTGAGTGGGCCCAAGCTGTCAGAATCAAAGCCGGTGCCAGAATGAGAACCAAGAATCAAGAAGCACTGGGAAACAGCAAGTTTCCTTCTGGAAGTCCCTCTTGACGCGGGTCAGGGCGTGTCCCAGGGCTGGGGATGGATCTGAGCTGACAGCCTGGGGATGAGGGGCACCAGGAGGCAGGAACCAGGCAGGTTGTCCCCTGGCAGGGACCGGACCAGGATGCACGGAGTGCTCAGACTCTGTCCCCGCTTCCAAACACAAGTCCCCTGCGGTCTCCATGAGACCCTGCTTCTCTCTGGACTGTGGTTTTACCTGACTTCTCTTTGTTGCATAATTTGATTCCTTCAAATTGATATTTTCCTTAGTGATAGTTTGATAGTATGACAGAGGAAGTGGTAAGCATGTGTCCCAGAGTGACTGGCATGGGGGCAGGGAGCTAGCTGGACACATGGGGTCACTCACAACAGATGAACTTATTTGGCAGGACAGGTAGGAGTTGAGATTTGGTGGGGAGGCAGATGAGGAGAGCCGAGTGGATTCAGATGGTGTGGGGCCATCAAGGTCCCTCCCCCTGGGAGCTGCCTCAGGGACTTGACCCCCAATAGCTCCTTCCACCCAGCCCAGCCCATGGGGCAGCCTACAGCACATCTGCAGCTGGCCCTCCTGTGGGTGCCCAAAATTCCCTAGATTGCCTGCCTCTTCTCAAGAGGCCCCAGCTCCTGCAGCCTCAGGGGTTCCTGCTCCCCTGTATCAGGGCACCTTACAGCAGCCAGGGGGGCCTTCTAGATTCTCAGCATCTTTGCTTTCTTGCTGACTACAAGAGGGAACTTGACAGAGGTAGAGAATCTGATTGATTGAGGGGAGTCACAAAGGTTCCAAAACTATATCCCATTCCCTTACCATGTACAGAACGGTCAGGGATACTCAGTGACACCAACTCTGCTTTCATGGCCCTGGAGGAGACCTCCTATCCCTTTATTTCCAGGAGGATGAACCCCCACTCTCAATGCTGCCTAAGAGAGTGGGCCCTGAGGAGGCGTTTACTCCCCACTTGACCCCAAATTACCAAGAATGGAAGAAAGGCCAGCTGTCCGGTGGCCCCAGGCCAGGCGAAACTGGTCAACGCCTTCCCCAAGGTTACCCTCATGGCCAGGCACAGCACATCAACTTTCTGCCTCTCCCTAGTCACTGCCAGAAACCCAGGCTCCCAGGGCGTCCCTCAAGACCCAACTCTTCATCCCCAAGTCCTCCATACGTCAGTCCTCTTACCAGGATCCCCCGTCTGATCCCTTTCCAAGCCCTTCCCTGTTCCTGTGGGAACTCATGGTCTAGAACGTCCCCTGCTCCTTTTCTCTGACTGTTCTCTTCATTCCTGTTATGGGTTGAATAGTGTTACCCCCAAATCCACATGTTGAAGTCCTAACCCCCAATACCTCCAGATATGTCCTGATTTGAAGACAGGGTCTTTACAGAGCTAATCAAACTGAAATGGGGTCATTAGAATGCTTCCTGAATCTAATATGGCTGGCGTCCTTGTACAGAGGAGAAATGCTGAGACAGACACACATTCAGAGATGGCACCATGTCAACGTGAACACGCCGTGTACAAGCAAGAGGAGGGGCCTGGAACGGGTCCTCCCTCACAGCCCTTGGAAGGAACCATTCTGCAGACACCTCGATCTCAGACTTCCAGCCTCCAGGATGAAGACAACATATGTCTGTTGTTGAAGCCATCTGTGTGGTACTTCTTTGTTCTGGCAGCCCTAGGACACTCATGCAACCCTCTTGTGCCAACTCAGGCCTGTCCTCCCAGGGCACACTGCTTCCTTGCAGTCCAATCCACTGGAGGGCGATTCTCTCCCTCATTCCTGCCTTCTAGAAACCTTAGCTCATCTGCAGCTCATTCCGCATTGCTGGCATCTACTAATGATCTGGTCGGCGCCCACCAATCCTGATGATGCCAGCACCCAGCTCTTGGTCTCCTTCCCTCCACTTCCTCAGGTTGCCATCTCCCAAGAGCCACCCAGCCAATACCCCGACCTCTTGGTCATTCACCTCGTTAGTGACAGAGCTGGGATTCAGAGCTGGTTTCTTTCCACGCCAACGGCAACCAACAGGTGAAGAACACGGGCTCTGGGGTTAGTCTACCTGGGGTTGATTTCTGGCCCTGCCACCTACGGCTGCGTGTCCTTCAGCAAGCCTTTTCATCTCTTTGGGTATGAATGCCTTTGTCCATGAAACAGGGATAATTCTAATAATAGCATTTACTTCACTGGGTTGTTATGAAGACCAAATAAGAAAATGAAAATAAGGATCTATGCGCACACAATAAACTCTGAAAATGCTACTATAAATAGCATATGTAAATTTAAAAAGGCATTATTATTTCCTGGAAATAAGAGCATTCTCGCCGGTAGAACTTGGTAACCCAAGAGGATGGGAATAGAGTTAGAGACAGGCTAGTCCAGGGGACTGTTTCTTTGATTAGTTTATATAATAACAGTATAATGAGGTCTGAAATACAGACCTTCTAAGTCCCAGGCAATGACATGCAATAAATATGATTAATTTATATTTATTGTATCAGTCAGAGTCCAGCCTGTAGACAGAAATCACACCAATTCTCTGACCAGAAAGAGCTTAACATAAAGATTTGTTACTTAAGTATAAAGCTGTTAACTAGGTTACTAAAAGATTAAGAGAGTGAGCCAGAGAGAGAGAGAGAGAGAGAGAACTGCAAGGTATCACGGTGGTAACAACTGCAGGAAGCAGCTTTGACCCCTTGCAAAAGGGAAGAGGTTAACATTATAAAAACTGAAAAATCAAGAGGAGGAAGATGAACCTGAGATCTCCGAGGAGGGGCTGCGGTTCAGCTGGCGTTTCAGTGTGTTCTTGTGCTGCTGTAAAGAAATACCTGAAACTGGGTAATTCATAAAGAAAAGAGCTTTAATTTGCTCATCGTTCTGCAGGCTGCACAGGAAGCATTGTGCCACGTCCACTAAGCTTCTGGGGAGGCCTCAGGGAGCTTTTACTCATGGGGGAAGGCAAAGCAGGAGCAGGCGTGTCACGTGGCAAGAGACGGAGCAAAAGAGAGCACGAAGGGGGAGGTCCTAGACGCTTTCAAACAACCGAATATCAGGTGGTTATTTAACTAACTGAATGAGAACTCACTCATCACCACGGGGGGTGACTTCTGCTTTCTTTCACTGTCTTCCTACCAACCTCTAAGCGGGTGGCTGTCTGCCTTTCTTTTTTAGCATGAACTGCCCCCTATCCACCCCAGCTCCCATACCCAGCTGAACCTGTCCTTCCTCTCCTTCATCCCATTCCTCATTCCCCCTAAGGAAAAAACCTCCAACCCATGGTTATTATAAGGTTATTCCTGCTACTTGTTTGCTGGGAAACAGAACATTAATCAGAACTTCAAAGGCAGAAAGTCCCCAAGTTTTCAGCCTGCGAAGAAAGCTCCAGGTCCCTCCAGCTGCCAAGGCTAGACTTGGACTCCTGCCTCACCTTTTCCTCTCCAAGGGGAGCCTCATCCCAACCTGTCTTTCAGGAAAACCCCATTCCTACCACGTGGCCAGCAATGCTTTCCTGGCATAACAGATCAAAATAATGCATTTATACAAAAAGAAGTCAAAGTTCCAGAAACTGGAGAGTAAGACTCTTTTATGGAAACCAATTTTTAAACTTGTAAACTATGTTATCTTTAATGTCACATTTGATATATACAAAAGATTATGTGTAATGTATATTTAAGCCATAAAGTATAACAAACAGCTGTGAACCCACTCCTCCACCCACTAAACCCCAAGTACTCCAAAAAATTTCAGTACTGGTTGCTGATACCTACTTATGTCTCCCTCTCTTATGCATTTGCTACCTCCCTCCCAGAAATAACCACTGTCCTAAATTTTGTATCTGCTATTTCTGTTCATAGTTCTTGAGCTTTAAAAAATAGAATCTTATCTTCTGATAGTTGGGTTTTCATTCAATTACATTTCTAAGAATCGTTCACATCATCATTGTGTCATCATAATCACGATATGAACCCATTTTTCTCCGGAGCGATGTTTGGGTTGCTTACATTTGTTGGGGCTATTAGTTGCCATGAATGTTTTTGTTTATGTCCCAAGGTCACGTGCAAGAGTTCACTGCTGAATCATAAGATATAAAAACGTTCAGCTTTACAAAATAAATGCAAACTGTCTTCCAAAGAGATTGAATTAATTGTACTCCTGTTATTACTACTATCTTTTTATATAGTTACTGACCATTTGTGTTTTTCCCCCTCTTTAGTGGAATATCACATCACGGCTTTGCCCATTTTTTATATAGTTGTCTATTTTTCTTATTAATATGTGAGAATTCTTGATATATTCTAGATACTAATCTTTTGTCAGTTACACATCGTGGGAAGTAAAAAAAGTTCCTCTTCAAAGTTTCTTTTCTTGTTAAAGAATAATAATAAATGTTAGAAATCATAGTCTCTTTTAAAGACTAACTTTCTTCAACGCCTTCTTGCTTTTTACTAGTGACTGTTTGTTAAGCCCTGTCCTATGTAGCTGTTAGATGTAGCTGTTAGATGCAAAAGAATAAGTGCATTCTATGTCCTTATGCTTCAACCAAGATATTTATGCTAGACACGCTCACAAGCACGTAGAACATTCTGTGTCCTTGTACTTTAACTAAGATATTTACATTATTACTTTTCTAAGTCCTTTCGAAATCAACTTCCTGTCCCTTCCATAGTTAGACTTCCTCTTTTCCTTTTGTTCCCACTGCTTTTACCTGTTTAGAAAAGTTTTAAGTTGTTAGCCAATCAAGTTTAGTTTTAGATTGTGAAGTCTAGCTCCAGCCAACAGAGATCAAACACGGCAGTAAAGACAACCCCAAATAAGGAAAAGATAAATATGTCTGCTTTTCCTTTATTTCTTGTGCTCTCGCAGCAAGATAGCTAACAAAAGCACCCTTTCTCTAGAAAGTAAAGATGGCCTTGCTAAAAGATCCTTTGTCTCAGTACTGATTTTTCATTGCAGCACCGAGCATCTGTTTCCAACACAGGTCTTGCAAATATCTTCTAGTTTTTGCCTTATCTTTTCTCTTCCTTGTGTCTTCTTCTTTTTGTTTTTGTGTTTGTTTGTTTTGTTTTGTTTTTTAACAGGGTCTCTGTCGCCCCGGCTAAAATGCAGTGGTGCAGTCGTAGCTCACTGCAGCCTTGAACTCCTGGGCTCAAGTGATTCCTCTGCCTCAGCCTCCTGAGTAGCTGGGACTACAGGCCCACCAACTAATTTTAAAATTTCTTTTGTAGAGACAAGGTCTCCTTTGTTGCCCAGATTGGTCGCAAACTCCTGGCTTCAAGCAATCCTCCTACCTGGGCCTTCCCAAGTGCTGGGGTAACAGGCTGAGCCACTGTGCCTCTTGGCTTGTGTCTTTTGATGATGAGAACATCTTGAGCTTAATGTAGTCAGGTTTATTAGTGTTTATTTATTTTTGTTTTATTTATGAAATTCTTCCCTATTCCAAGATGTGGTACATAGTCTCCTACATAGCTTCTCAGAGTATTACTTTTCCCTCTTACAAGTTAACACACAAAATTGCCTTTTGGAATGGTGGCCAACTTAGGGATCCAGCCTCATTTGTTTTGTATTCCATGTGGTCTAGCAATGGCCCAAGCATCATTCTTTGATTTTATTTCTTTTTCCCACAACTAACCCGCAAATCTGCTTCTACCACATATCAAGTATTTTGGGCTCTCTATTCTGTTTCATTGCTAAATTATCAGTCCCTGGGACAATCTTACATTGTTTTCGTTTACATTGCTTTGTAATAATTCTTACTACTCCAGAGATCATCTCTCATCACTTCATGCTTCTTTAGGAGTATTTTGGCTATTTCAAATCCTTTGCTCTTCTATATAAATGTTAGAAAACGTTTATGAAATTCTACACAAAACAAAATAAAATAAAAAGAAGAAAGAAATTATTGGGATGTTTTTCTACTTGCATCAAACCTATGGATAGCTATAAATCAGTTGGGAGAACTGGCAGCTGCACAATATTAGCTTCACATGGAAGGTAATTAACTTCATATTGATCACTAATTAGCTTCATACTGAAGCTATGAACTTGGGTTGTCTTTCCATTTATTTCAGTTTTCTTTAACCTTTCAGTTAAGTTTGACCATTTTATACATACAGGTGTTGCATACCTTTAGTTAGATCTATTTCCAAGTACCTTAAGATTTTATTGATGTTGTAAATGGCATCTACTAAGAATTCTTGGCCGGGCGCAGTGGCTCACGCCTGTAATCCCAGCACTTTGGGAGGCTGAGGCGGGTGGATCACCTGAGGTCAGGAGTTTGAGACCAGCCGGACCAACGTGGAGAAACCCTGTCTCTACTAAAAATACAGAATTAGCCAGGTGTGGTGATGCAGGCCTGTAATCCCAGCTACTCGGGAGGCTGAGACAGGAGAATCGCTTCAACCCGTGAGGCGTAGTTTGCAGTGAGCCGAGATCATGCCATTGTCCTCCAGCCTGGGCAATAAGAGCAAAACTCCGTCTCAAAGAAACAATAAAAAAGAATTCTTTTCAAATTATTTATTGCTGTTGTATAGAAAGGCAATCAATTTTTAGTATTAAGAGAATCAGCCACAAAGTGACACTCTATTATCATAGTGAATGATTTGCCTATCCTTTCTGTTGGGTTTTTAATGTAGACAACTGGAGCAAATGTGAATAATAACAGATATGCTTTTGCCTTCCAATTCTTATGCTTTAGTTTCTTCTTCATGCCCTGCTGGCCTGGCTGGGCCCTTCCGTGTTGGTGAATGAGTGATAGTGGACATTCTTGCCTTTCTACCATGTAAAGAAACTGCTACTATATTCTAATGTGCTTCTACTAAATGTTAGAATGATGTTTACTGCAGGTTTTCTTGAAGAGAGCCTTTATTAAATGAAAGACTTCCCTTTTATTCCCAGTATACTAAGAGGTGTGTAGGGGATGTGCACGTGTGTTTCATTTAAATTTGTGAATCGGTCTTGAATTGTATCAATTTTTTTCCCACATCTGTTGAGATGATCATGTAGTTTTTCTCCTTTATTCTCCTATGCGATGGTGAATGATATTTACACATGTTTAGATGCAAAGCTTTCCTTGTATGTCTCGGTTAAACCAAAGGTAGGCATTTATATTACCTTTGTGTGTATGTATGTTTCCTGCTGAATTTAGCTTGCTAACGTTTCTGTCTTCACATGTGTGATTGGTTTATAAGTTTGACCACTTGTACTGCTTTTATCTATTTGGGAATTGCTGTGGTCTAAATGTGTCCCCTAAAATTCCTGTGTTGGAAACTGAATTTCCAATGTCACAGTTTGGGATGTGGAACCTTTTGGGAAGCATTTAATGGATTAATGCTGTTATAAAAAGGGCTTGCAGGTGTGGATTTACCCTTTTCCTCTTCTGCTCTTCTGCCACATAAAGACATAGTGTTCCCCCACTCTGGAGGATGCAGCCCTCAACGGGCCATGTTGGAAGCAGAGAAACTGGACCCTGACCTACTGGTGCCTTGACCTTGGGCTTTCCAGCCTCCAGAACTGCAAGAAATAAATTTCTGTTCTTTATAAATGATCCAATCTGTGGTATTCTGCTACAGCAGCACAAAACAGACTCAGGCATCAAGATTATTCTGGCTGCATAGATGAGTTGGGAAATAGTCTATCTTCTATTTTCTGGACGATATTTTTGTAATATTAGCATAATCTGCCATTTTAACGTTTGGTAGAACTGGCCCAGAAAACTGTATGTGACTGGGGAGGCAACATTTCAGCTTCAATTTATTTAATAAAGGAAAATTCAGTCTATCAGTTCTCTTGACTTTTTAAACCAAATTATACTTTTCTAAGTATTTGTTTAATCTAAATTTTAAAATTTAGAATATAAAGCTTTTGATGAAATTCTCAGTGTCTTGTCTTTTTTTTTTTTTTTTTTTTTGAGATGGAGTCTTGCTCTGTTGCCCAGTCTGGAGTACAGTGGCACGATCTCGGCTCACTGCAACCTCCACCTCCTGGATTCAAGTGATTCTCCTACCTCAGTCTCCCGAGTAGTTGGGACTACAGGCGTGTGCCACCACTCCCGGCTAATTTTCTGTGTTTTTATCAGAGACGGGGTTTCACTGTGTTAGCCAGGATGGTCTCCATCTCCTGACCTCATGATCCTCCAGCCTGGGCCTCCCATAGTGTTGGGATTATAGGCGTAAGCCACCATACCTGGTTCAGTGTCTTTTAAGCCGCTGTTTTATCTATAATTATGGTCCATTTACATTCCTAATACTAATTTTTCTTCTTTCATTTTATCTTCACCAATTTTATCATAGTCTTTCCTAAGAACCCAATTTTGGCTTTGTTGACCTTTTCTATCGTATGTTTTGTTGTTGTTGGTGGTGGTGATACTGAGTGCTGGTCTTATCTTTATAAGTCTTTACTTCCCTCCTTAAGCTAATTCTATTGTTCTTTTTTTTTTTTAACTTCTGATTTCAGAAGTTTAGCTTGCTAATTTTCAGCTATTTTTCTTTCACGTACTTTCTCTATTTTTAAATCTGACCATTAAAATTTTTTTTTTTTTTTTTTTTTTTTTTTTTTAAGGCTGTACATGCAAAGCAACCCACCAACATAGGAGCCAGGAAACCAGAGAAGGAAGCAGACAAATCCAGCTTGTTATAGGGTGGTTTTATTTGAGAACTTAGAGACAGAAGCATGGTCTTGGACAGCTGTGAGACAGGTAGATCTCTACACCATTATCCCCCAGACTCAGGGATTACACACCATAAAGAAATTAATTTGATCAAAAGTCAGGATTTACGGTAGGCTTATGTCCTTACGCAAAGAACAATAGATAAAATGAAGTCTGAAGGGCATTCCAGGAACTGGAGTTAATCAGACGTCAACATGGTGGATCAGCTTCCAAGATGGAGTCACTTTAGCCCCCACACTACCACTCTGACATCTGCGTTTCCCTCACTGTTTATTTTGGGAATGTCTCTCTGCTGCCTTCATGTGTCCCCTCAGGGAAATGCTGTAGATGTGTGAGCAGTAGCCACAGCCTCCCTGTCCTGGGGTTATTGTTCTCATTTACTTTCTTATAACATCCTAGGGCGGTGAACGCTACCATCATCTCTTGAACAGACTTTCTCTTTATTTCATGAGGCTATAAGGAAGAGACAAAGTGCTGTATCACCACAGGCCACAGGTGTTAGGCCTTATACCTGAGGACTCATGATGTTCTGTGGAGGTGGCTTTACCCGACATAAACAGGATATTTCAGTTTGAGAAACCTCACCCTTGTCTTCCGTTGATTTTGATTCATTCCCTTAGCTTGGCTAGGTCAGTCTCACA
Source organism: Cacajao melanocephalus (assembly GCA_963573385.1). Taxonomy (NCBI): domain Eukaryota; kingdom Metazoa; phylum Chordata; class Mammalia; order Primates; family Pitheciidae; genus Cacajao; species Cacajao melanocephalus. The sequence continues at coordinate 25,460 of CAUYLG010075606.1, forward strand.
GCTGACGGATATGAAAGACAAATGAATCTGCATGAAACGTGCAAGGATACTTTAAAAAGAACAAGAAAAAAGAAAAAAAATGTTTTTATCAAATCCTCACATGGCCAAGCATGGTGGTTCATGCCTCTAATCCCGGCACTTTGGGAGGCTGAGGTGGGCGAATCACTTGAGGTCAGGAGTTCAAGACTAGCCTGACCAACATGGTGAAACCCCCATCTCTACTAAAAATACAAAAATTAGCTGGGCATGGTGGTGCACGCCTGTAATCCCAGCTACTTGGGAGGCTGAGGCAGAAGAATCGCTTGAACCTGGGAGGCAGAGGTTGCAGTGAGCTGAGATCATGCCACTGCACTCTAGCCTGGGTGACAGAGCAATACTCCAACTCAAAAAAAAAAAACAAAAACCCAAAAAACAAACAAATAAAAAATAAAATCCTCACGTTTGGAAATTTTAAAACACACTCCTAAGTAACTGATAGCTCAAATAGTATAATCCTAATTGAATTTAAAGAATAGTTACAATCAAATGACAATGGGACTTATGAAAACTTGTGGCATATACAAAGTGACATTTTTTAGAAATTTGAACCATTTGACCCTCCCTGTGCCATGGAGCCAGTAGGTGGAGAAAGAGGTCACTGTGTTGGCTGGAGTAATTGATCCTCACTACCAAGGAGGAAATTAGGTCACCGCTATAGAAGGGAGGTAGACAGGACTATGTCTGATCCCCCTGTGAGTCACATAGGTGCTTCTCAGTATTTTCTTACCCAACAATCCTGGTCAATGCAACACTGAGACAATCGAATAAAGACAAGGCTAACAAGAACTCAGATAGGAATGAAGTCTTGAGTCACTCCACCACATAAACACCCTTATTTGACCCGTGTGCTAGCAGAGGAAAGAGGAACGTGAAATGAACACCGGGAACCGGTAGCTCAAAATATCCACTTTGGACCTGTGACCAGCTGAGGATGCAGGGACTCTAACAGCTATGTGTATATCACTTCATTCATCACCCTTCCACTGCTTTATAGAAAGAATACCTGTAGCAGCAAACACTTTCAGTTTCAGGTGGGAGTCTGTCTGTATTGATATGACCCGACGGTGCCATCAGTTCCTGTGTTCCCTGTCTTGGGAACGTGGAGTTTTCACTTGGCTAAAGGATAAGCGTATACAGTGAGGGGCAAAAGGGGTGGATGGAGCCAGATGTCTTCGTTTCCCCACTCACATCTACTCCGTCTCTCTTCCGTCCTGCTCTCTATCTTGGGAAGCAAACCTGTGTGGATTATAACAGCCCAGCTCTAGGGCTTCCAGTTCTGTTTGGCAGTGGGGAATCCCTCCCCTGAGATCAGAAGGGGGAAGGAGGGGAGTGTGGGGTGTTTGTTCCTCTGGTCCCCTCCCTGCAGGGTTACTTTGGGTCAATCTCACCCACCAGCCAAAGATCACCAGTCCTTCTAAGGAGGTCCTGTCTACACAATCCCCTCCTTCCAGGTTTTGTAGACACTCCTTCCCTTCATTCCTTTGGGCCCAGGAATGTAACAGGTCTGAGGTCCGATCCCTGGGATTCTGAACTATTCCTCGAGGTTTTCCTGTGCGATGCCTACGTCTTTGTAAACAGTCCCTTTATTAAATGCACCTTGAATTATCTTAACTTGAGGATGCCATACTTTTCCTACTAGGCATCTCATGATGTACCAGGAACAGGGTCCTCAAACCAAGAAGCACACTGCCATCAATTGCCTTTTTAATGACTTCTTCCAGGGTCCTATTCCGGATGCCTACTTGAGAAGTCTGTTTCTAATTGGGCAATTTTCCATTATCTCCTGCTCACCATTCATTGTGAATAGTTCCAGGCCCATAATTAACTAATTAGATATTCACCATATTTTTAATGGGAATGTTTTATTCGGTGTTATTTGCATCATCATTATCATCACAATTACCGTCAACCCTTATCTGTATTTGTCAGCAATTTCCCCACCACGCAAGGAATGAACAGTAGCTGAGCTGCGGCATTTCTTTGGTATCAGTTCTCAGTTATTTCCACTTTTAGCTGATAAACTTTTTGTGCGAGAATGAAATCTTACGTCATCATTTTCTCATTAGTCACAAAAAATTCTGCAAAGCCTTTATGTACAGACTTGTTTGCAAGCATCCGTATAGTCAGAGTCTGTGCCAAGCCTGTGTCAATGTTGTCTTACCAGCATCATTCCAAACGCTGTCAACCGTGTACATGACATTCTTAACACTGGACTCTTTCGGGAGTCATGGAATCTTAGGCTCTGTGACTGCAGCGCGCATACAGGCTGAAAAAAAGTGTTTACCCCTCCTCTAAAATTCTTCGCAGTCAGGCTCAAATGCAATTATTCTCCTAGGGGAAATAAAAGCTGAAACTGCTTTTCCACAAAATGTTTGGGAAGGAGGTATGTGTAACAGTTTCCAGGAATGATAACATCTAACAACTGGGTTTTTGTCCAAGCCAGAATCCCTGCAATGAGTTTGTACTGCTGGTATGAAAAGGTTATTAGTCAGAAAATATGTCTGTGGTTACCCATGGTGTCTAGTTTGTGAACTAACAGGCAGTAAATTGGATGCATCCTACGAAGATGGGGGATGTTGGCTTCTTCCATTTACCTCCGAATGTATCCTGTGTGTTCCTGTAGCACGTGGCACACCAAGAACAGTCAACAAGGTGTAAGCAATTGGTGGACCCTCATCAGCCAATTCTGCAGAGCAGTCTGATGCTCACTGCCCATTGATCGGAGCCAAGGTTTTCATCAGATAACATTACATAGCAAATCCACTGACGCAATTTTCATCAGGTTCATTATCAGCAAAAGCTTTCCACTTCTGATTTTGACATGTTCTTACTTCAGATAAACATAAAATCAAAAGTCATCCTTCCAAAAGCAATAAAATATAAGGGAATAACAGCGACACATACAGCTGGTAAGTGTAACTATTCAGTTCAGGGTCAAGGAGTGCCACTAAGTGAGTTCCAGTGCCAAGTCTACACAAAAGTAGACCGTGAATCTGTATAGATGTCCCAGCTGTCTTTTGGTTAGTGGTTTCCAGGAATATCATTTTCATACTTTTTTTTTTAACTTTCAATGTTTTCATGGCCTTTTATGTGTGTCTTGTATATATGACACTTAAATAGATTTAGACTTTTAAAAATTCAATCTTTTAACTCATACATTGAATCCGTCTACGTTTATGGTATCAGAATTACTGATAAATTTGGGCTTTTTACCAACTTAGCTTTTCAATAATATATATGTGTGCATACATACACATATGCACATGCATCGACACATTCGTACCTTCTTTCCTTTACAGTTCTGAAAACTTGCCTGCTCATCCTTTTTTGCTTATTCATCTTTATGATTACATTCTCTATTTCTTTAAATATTTCAGTCACATAATTCAATAATCTGTAGTCCCCGGGGCTCTAAAGCTACTGTTTATGGCCTCTGCCTGTTCTCACTCACAGATACCGTGATCTTTGAGTACAAACCTCTTGCTTGATGTTAATCAGGGTAACACTCCTGTCAGCCTAAACTGGAAATACTTCACTCCAGAGGAGACTTTCTTCTGCTTCTGCTGGAAGCCAGGAATGCCACTGTCTCAGGATCACCTCAGCTCTCACCTCCAGGGCCTTGGCCTGGGACAGAAGCCCCTGGCCCAGCCTCCCGACCTCACGGCCTCCCCATGGCTCTGCATTCTGCACTGCCTCTGCACGCCAGAACAACGCCCCAACCGCTCTGTATTCTGGCTCCTGCTCCTATCATAGATTTTTTGGTGGGTGTAAGGGTAGCCGAGAGAAAGGAGAATAGACCCAAAGTCAGGGAAGCAAGTTTTATTAACCTGCCGGGCTGCTCCATAACAGTCAGAGGAGGCAGCCCTGAGCTTACAAAATGAGAGGTTTATATGGGGTGAGAGGGGCATAAGGGGGTTTTAGGACTGAGGTAATCTATCCGCTGGTAACAGGCACAGAGATAGTTTGTGAATTTGTAACAGACCTACAATACATCATCCTGTGTCTTTTGTGGCGGCAGTCTTTTAAGAAACAGAGAGAAACCAGGCGTTTTTTACAGATATGTGTCAAACAGGAATTTACAAGTATGGATAACCAACATGTTTTTCCTGTCCTCCCTCAAGCTGCCCGGATCAGGCTTTGCTTATTGTAGCACGTCTGGCAGCCTCGATGTGGCACCTAGGTAGGGGTTCAGGAATGCAGCTGCAGAGCAGTCAGAATGTGGGGAAGGGATCAGCTTGCACAGCTTGTCCCTAAGAGTGGGGAGTAGAAGAGTCATTGGAAAACTCCTTTACTTCTTGTGAGGCTCATAATTCCTCAAAGAATGTGTTCTAGCCAAGGTCTAGTTGTTTTGCTGCAGAATGTTTTCTTGGTGAATGTGGTCAGGCAACAAACTAGAAGCCAAATAACTGGGTTTGGGAGAACACATCTTGCAAGGTCTTAAAATTTTTCTTAAATGGATATTTTCTAGCATACTGTTTGGTTTGAATTGTATTCTCCCCTAAAAGATATGTTGCGTTTCTAATCCCAGTATCTCAGAATGTGCTCTTACATGACATAGAGCCTCTACAGAGCTAATCAAGTTAAAATGAAGTCATTAGAGTGAACTTCCTTTGATTTTTTTGTTGTAAAGCAAGTCTGCTTAACAATGAATATTCTCAGTTTTTGCTTATTTTGGAATGTTTTAATTTCACCTTCATTTTCGAATGATAGATTTTTGTATGTAAGATTCTTCGTTGACAGGAAATCAGCTGTTAGTCTTACTGAGGTTCCCTTTTATGTGGCAAGTCATTTTTTTCCCTTTCTGCTTTCAAGATTTTCTCCTTACATTTGGCTTTCAACATTTTCACTATGATGTGTTTAAGTGTGGCTTTCTTTGTATTTTACTACTTGGAGGTTGTTGAGCTTTTTGGATATGTAGATCAGTGGTTTTTAAAAAAATAAAAATTGGAGCATTTCCAATCATGATTTCTTTTCATCTTTTTTCTCTCTCTTTCTCTCGTCTCTGTCTGGTAATGTCTTTATGCCCATGTTGGTTCACTTCATGGCGTCCCACATTTCTCTGACGTTCTGCTCATTTTTCTCCACTCCTTTTTCTTTCTTTCTTGAGATTGTATCATCTCTATTGATCTCTCAGTTTGTTTATACTTTCTCTGCTAACATTCTTTTGTCAACTCAAATCTACTACTGAGCCTCTCTAATGGATATTTTAAAATTATTATTACACTTTAAGTTGTAGGGTACACGTGCAGATCGTGCAGGTTTGTAACATACATATATATGTGTCTTGGTGGTTCACTGCATCCACCCCCTTGTCATCTACATTAGGTATTTCTCCTAATGTTATCCCTCCCCAATCCCCCCACCTCCTGCTATCCCTCCCCTAGCCCCCCACCCCTGACAGGCCCCGGTGTGTGGTGTTCCCCTCCCTGTGTCCGTGTGTTCTCACTGTTCAACACCCTCTAGTGGACTTTTCATTTCAGTTATTGTTCTTTTCAACTCTAAAATTTCAACTTGGTTCTCTTTTTAAAAATCATCTATGTCTTTGTATTGATATTCTGTATTTGAAGAGTCATTGTTATAATACTTTCTTTTAATTCTTTGAACATGGTTTCCTTTAGTTCTTTAAACATACTCCTAATATGAAGTCATCGTTTGCTAAGTCCAGCATCTGAATGCTCCCTTCAAGGGGAGTTTCTTTTGCCTGCTTTTATTTGCCTCCTGTGTATGGATCACACTTTGCTGTTTTTTTACAATTCTCACAATTTCTTGTGGAGAACTATATTTGCCTGTTCTTGCACCTGCTATAAATAAATATCTGAAACTGGATAATTTATGAGGAAAAGAGGTTTAATTAGCTCTTGGCTCTACAGGCCATACAGGAAGCCTAGTGGCTTCTGCTTCTGAGGAGGCCTCAGGAAACCTTACAATCATGGTGGAAGACGAAGGGGAAGCAGGCAACTTTAATATGGCACAGAACAGGGGGAAGAGAGAGAGAAAGAGGAGGTGCCACACGCCTTTAAATGACCGGATCTCACTCACTATCATAACAGCACTGAGGGAATGGTGCTAAACTATTTACGAGAAACCACCCCCATGATCTGATCACCTCCCTCCAGGCTCCACCTGCAACCTGGGGATTAAAATTAGACATTGGATTTGGGCAGGGACATAGATCCAAACCATATCAGGAACTGTTTTGTAGCAACTCCAGATACTGCTCTCTTATTCCCTCTAGGGCTTAATGCTGTTATTTGGTTTGTCATGTGTTTACTTGTTTAGTGACTTCACTGAGCTAATTTTGTGAGGTCTGTTTCCCCTACAATGTGCAGCTCATAATGTCCCTGCTCATATGTTTTCCTCATTTTTTTTTTCCCTCTTATCCTGGCTTCCTGGAGGTTGTACTTGGGTCTGCATAAACCGCTTATTGGTGAAAAGTTGTGCTTAAGCCCCCTTAATTAGATGGTTTTACCCTTTACTTTTGGCTGTGAATGTGGTTTGGAAACATCTCTCACAGCTCAGGGTTCAACTTTGCCCCATGTTCAATCAGGAACTGATAGCCCAGCATTTCTTTCTCCAGTCACTCCTGAGAGTGACCAGCCTGGGCGTGCAGAGTCTTCCAGACCACCAGGAAATGAGTGTAATTTTATATTTAAGCCTGGCTTCCTAAGAATCCCCTTTGAGTCAGATTAGCTTATTGTTCAGCCATTGTTTGTTCAGAGGTTATGCTTAATTAAGCCTCTTGAGCTAGTGTGTGTTGCTGATGGGTCTGTATGTGATTTAGGAAACGATTTCAAGTCTGCCACACTTTCCACTCTGATTTGTCCTGTGCGGGTGCAGCCTGGCATGGGAGCACAATCTTCTGAGTCCTCGGGGATGACTGTAGTCCTAGAATCACTATTCTTGGTTATTTCCTTTTTTTTTTTTTTTTTTTTTGAGATGGAGTTTCACTCTTATTGCCCAAGATAGAGTGCAATGGCACCACCTCGGCTCACTGCAAGCTCCGCCTCCGGGTTCAAGCGATTCTCCTGCCTCAGCCTTCCAAGTTGCTGGGATTACAGGCGTGCATCACCACACCTGGCTAATTTTGTATTTTTAGTAGACACAGGGCTTCTCTATGTTGGTCGGGCTAGTCTCAAACTCCCGACCTCAGGTGATCCGCCCGCCTCGGCCTCCCAAAGTGCTGGGATTACAGGCTTGAGCCACCACGACCAGCTTTCTTGGTTATTTCTTTACCTGGTTCTCTTTGAAATTTCTGGGCTTACATTTCACTTGACACCATTAGTATCTGGTCCTTCCTGAATTGCTGGCCATCAAGACTTCCATTATTTTTGTCAACTTCTTCAGGATTCTTTGCAAATAGCGTTTGTCCCCTCAGGAAAAGCTGTGGAATTCTCCATCCTGAAGGCCCGACTCACTCCCTGGGCAGAACCTCTGCACCACGGCACCAGAGCTGGGGACAGACAAATCAGCCTGCTTCTCTGGGAGGGATATCTGTTCTGTGAGTGGGCACTGGAGTGGAGGATGGTATCCCTTGATCTCAGGCTGCCCCTCTCAGCATGGCCCCTGCCCTGCCAGGGAGTTAAGGTCTAGCATTCCTGGCCTGCTACGCCTGTTGCAGAGCCCTCGCCCCAGTGGTGGGAGCTGAGTGGGTAAAGGGAGTGTTATGGGTTGAAGTGTTATGTTGAAATTAAAAATGACATGTTGGCCGGGTGCGGTGACTCATGCCTGTAATCCCAGCACTTTGGGAGGCTGAGGCAGGCGGATCACAAGGTCAGGAGATCGGGACCATCCTGGCCAACACGGTGAAACCCCGTCTCTACTAAAAATACAAAAATTAGCTAGATGTGGTGGTATGCGCCTGTAGTCCCAGCTACAGCGGAGGCAGAGACAGGAGGATCGCCTGAACCCAGGAGGCAGAGGTTGCAGTGAGCCGAGATCGCACCACTGCACTCCAACCTGGTGAAAGAACAAGACTCTATCGGAAGAAAAAAAAAAAAAAAGACACAAAGTCCTAACCCCTAGTACTCCAGAATGTGGCCTTATTTGGAAATAGGTTTCTACAGGTAATCAAGGTAAAATGAGATCATTAGGACAGGCCCTAGTCCAACATGACTTGAGTCCTTATACAAGGGGGAATTTGGATGCATCAACAGATATGCACAGCAGGACGATGGTATAAATACACACAGGGAGAACGCCATGTGAAGACGGAGCAATCCATCTACAAGCTTAGGAGCACCAAACGTTGCTGGCAAACAACCAGAAGCTAAGAGTCCTCCCCCAGTCCCTACTTATAGTGGAGACAACCAACCCTGAAACCTGCCTCCCTGCCCCACAGAGCAGCAGATACAGGAAGGCAGAGGAGAGCTCCTGACCCTCATCACACAGCCGAGGACTTGGCATGGGTGTGACCCCAGAGGGTACCCAGAGCAGATCACTTCTGTGGGGCGGGTGGCAAATCCCAGGAAAAGGGGAGCAGTGGGAGGGAGAAGGGGGGTGGCTTGGGGACCTTCAGGTTTTCCCCCCACACAGGGACAGAGCAAGAAAATGGGGTGGTGGGATGGGGGTCTCAGAACCACGACCCCTGCTGGATATAAATGCCCCACCCAGTGGATGCTCATGAAATGGTATTTTACTCCCCATGAAAGACCTACTCTGTCCCCTAGCCTGCCCCTTTGAGATGGAATGGTTTATTTAAATCAGATATAAAGAGTAGAAAGAGACAGAATACAAGCCTCACAGGTCCATTTGCCTCGGAGATGGGAAGTCTGCCCCATCGGCCCAGGTTTCCTGGTCCTAATCTCCTCTGAGGGCTGAAGGCTCCTGCTGGTGTCCCCTCACTGCTCCAGGGATGCCCTCAGCTCAGGGCATTGTGTTGTAGACCCTGTAGTTGTCCTTCTGTGTGACGTGCAGCTTCCAGGGGAAGAGGCGCTTCTGGGAGGGGAGGCTGCCAGCCTGCCGTACCATGAGCGCCACGTCCTCATCCGACAGCAGCCGAACCAGATCCCCCTCCCTGTCCCGGTAATTCAGGGCGATGTCCTCCCTCTGGAACTCCCGCCTGCACGGGAATAGTCAGGGTTAATTAGAGGGCCTAAGCATGGGGGAGGGATAGGAAGAGGAGGTAAAAAGAATTTTATGTCCTGAAACCAGGAGTGAGAAAAGACCAGAGCCTGATATAAGCCTGTCATCCAAGTAATCCAACCTCCCATTGTACAGATGGGGACATTGAGGCCTAAAACAGAGAAGAGGCTGGGCGCGGTGGCTCATGCCTGTAATCCCAACACTTTGGGAGGCCAAGGAGCAGGGATCATCTGAGGTCAGGAGTTCGAGATCAGCCTGGCCAACATGGCGAAACCCTGTCTCTACTAAAAATACAAAAATTAGCTGGGCGTGGTAGCACACACCTGTAGTCCCAGCTACTCAGAAGGCTGAGGCAGGAGAATCACTTGAACCTGGGAGACAGAGGTTGCAGTGAGCCGAGATTGCACCACTGCATTCCAGCCTGGGTGACAGAGTGAGACTCTGTCTCAAAAAAAAAAAAGTGGAGAAGAGACTTTCACAGGAAATTAGTGGCACAGCCTGAAATATCTTGTGTATAAATGTGCTAAAGGCTTAGGAGTTGTTATGAAGAAGAGTGGGCTTGGCTGGGCACAGAGTAGGTCTGTATAAAGCCTCAGAGAGACACCTGCGTGAGGCTACTGAGGAGAATCTTGTAAGGACAGGAACTGTCTGGCATGGCTGCGGGAAGATGCTCATTCTTCTACTTGGGTGGAGCACCTAGAAATTGATCTGAGCCTTCTACCAGTAATTTGACAATGTGGGGCAGAGACTTGCAAACGCTTTGATCCCCAATTCCACTTCCTGAAAGTCATTACAAGGAAATAATCAGATAAGTCATGGAATAGGTGAACAAAGACGGTCTGTACAACGTTGTTTAGAGTCGTTTAAAAAAGTAAAAGAAATCCTAAGAGGCCAGCAAAACGGCAAGGCCACATTAATGATGTAGCCACAGAAAGATTTTGTGCAGCCAAAGTAACCTTTGCGTGTGCATGTGTACGTGGGGGTGTAAGTACTGAAGAAACCTGAGTGTATGTCACGTAATGAAGGGGGTAAAACTAGGAGGGGATTTTACTTCTTTGTACCTTTCCGGCATGATTTCTGATATTTCTCTTTTTATATAATGAGTCGGAACAACTTTTATGGTCTGAAATGTCACGATGAGATTACCATTTTGTAAAAGAATGTCTAACAATGTCCTGGACCTGGGGAGGTGGTGAGTCCCTGATGGTGGGTGGTTCAAGTCCAGGCTTTTAGCCAGAGAGACTTTAGCTCCAGCTGCAGATCCAGATTTAAATTCGCAACCTGTATGAGCTCAGCCAAGTGCCCCAACCTCTCTGCAGCTTCCCGGCTCATCTCTAAAGTGGGGAGATGCTACCTAACCTGCAGGGGGGGCTGCGGGTAAAACGAGAAGGCAAAGTACATGCAAAACCCCCGGCACCTTCCTACCAACGCTTGACATTTCTCTCTGCTTTCCTTTCTCTAGACAGTCTGAATCCCCAGCCCCGTTCCCAGCCCCTCACCTCATGAGCTCTAGCAGGTCTTTGAATAGGGGCGTGCTGCTAAGATCTTCCTCCACCGCGATGTCCCTGTGGGGGTGACAGGTTGGGGTAAGGAGGCATCAGGCTGGAAGTGGGGTACAGGGTGGGGGAAATGGTAATGAGACTGGCCAAGCTATCCTGAATGTTGATGTCTTGTTACGGCATTGTGGCTCATCTGGGAGCCACTGCGGGCTTTGGAGTGGGAGAGGGACCCATGGGAGGGTGATATGAGGGGCAGTGGTGGTAGGGATGGCAGGAAGGCTGGACAGGCCCCTCCCTCCAGGCCACAGACTTGATGGTGCTGATGGTATCTTCGTAGTAGTAACAGCGCAGCCAGTTGGTGGGGTCATCCTCCTCAGGGAAGTCTTTTAGGATCTTCACGAAGGAGAGAGGGAAGATTCCTGTGGCTCCCCGGACAGTGCCCTGCAGAGGAAGGGGAGGGATGACCAATTGGTGAGAGGAGAGGCAGCAGAGCCACGCCTAGGAGCCCTCAGCCCCGTACTAATGATGAGGAAAGGCAGGCGAGGTCCGGGTCTTCTTCTGTAGAGGGAGGAGAGAAAGCGAGGAAGTTCGTTGAGCTGGTCACTTCTAAGAAGACTTATATTTGGGTTTTACAATATGTCAGAATCTGAATTTATATGGAAAGTTGCTTTTATCTCACTCATTCATTCACTCATTCATTCAACAAAGAATTCTTGAGAACCGGCCATGTGAGAGGCTCTGGGATCTCAAAATAGATAAAAGTCCTTGAGCCAGGTGCGGTGGTTCACGCCTATTATCCCAGCACTTTGGAAGGCCGAGGTGGGTGGATCACCTGAGGTCAGGAGTTTGAGACCAGCCTGGCCAACATGGCGAAACCCCATCTCTACTAAACATACAAAAATTAGCTGGGTGTGGTGGCGCACGCCTGTAGTCCCAGCTACTTGGGAGGCTGAGACAGGAGAATCACTTGAACCTGGCGGGTGGAGTTGCAGTCAGCCCAGATGGCGTCATTGCACTCCAGCCTGGGCAACAAGAGCAAAACTGTGTCTCAAAAAAAAAAACAAGTCCTTGCCCCAGTGGAGTTTCCAGTATGATGAGGAATGACAGGCCATGCCCACCTGTGAACACTGACCTATTCAGTGAGGTGTTAAGGAGGGAACAGAACAGAGGAGGAAGGGGGTGATGGAGGGGGAAGGGCCTGCTGCTGATCCACTCACTCATTCGTTCAGCAGATACAACTGAGCCCCTCCTCTAGACCAAGTAGCCAGAAACCAGACCCAGCCCCGGCCACTGCCTGGCCTTTGTGCACATGTTCTGTTCATCTTCACAACGACCCTATGGAATATGGATTCTTTACATGCCATTTTACAAACATATTAACCAAGGCTTAAAGTGGTCCCCTCCCTGCCCCTCTGCCCCTCCTTCAGCCTGAGGCCAGAAGTTAGCCAGCACACTGATACATAGGACTTTCCAGAAAACAGGAAGGCGATACATGTTTTCGATTTCTGGAAAGCGACCCAGAGATACCCTTCAGGCAGCTGTAAGAGCCCTGAGTTCCTGAAACAGAAATCTATGATTAGAGTAAAATGGAAACTGCTGAATTGGCCAAACCAGTGGCCACTACTAGCCCTTCTCCAGGGCCTGGATGCCAGGGACCCAATTCAACTTTTAAAGGTCCTGGCACCCCCGGGGGCTGACCCTGCCTCTGGACCTGTCCCAGAGCCTTCTTCAGACACTCCCCACAAGAGCGGTAAGTCTAAAGACAGGACCTAATACAAAAGGCCTGCCGCAGGCGAAGGTCAAACACAGCCACTTCCTGCCTCCACTCACTGAGTCAGAACGGAGCCCTTCTGTGGGCATTACTGGGACAAAGCAGTGCCCGGGAAAGGCCCTGGCTTCGAAGTTTCATTTAAGTTTTCCTAAGGACCCTAGTGCCTGTCCAGGCGCCATGCATCCAGGCTCTGGGGCGAGCCCTGGACATCTATCACCTCCCCTTCCAGGAACCCGATGAAGAAACATTTACAGAAAAGGAAGCCACAGAGGTTGAGTAAGTTTCCAAAGGTCCACAAAGCTGGTGAAAAACAGAGCTAGGAAATGACCCAAACAGGCTGGCTCTGAGTTCACGCTCTTCACCAGCAGCTTTTATTGCTGTGGGCAGGGTAGGTACTGTTGTCCCATATTACGCAAGTGGTTGCGATTTCACCCCCCAGGAGCAAATGTCTGGAGAGCTAATTGATTGTTACAACTTAGCAGTGCTGCTGGCATCTAGTGGAGAGGCCGGGGATGTTGCTGAACACCCTGCAATGCTCAGGACAACCCCACAAGGGATCATGTGGCCCCAATGTCAATAGTGACCCTGCTGAGACACCTCTTGTAGACCTAGAAACTAAACTCAGCAGATTAACTTACTTGCTCTAAGCAACCCAGTTTTTCAGGGTCAGAACCAAAGACAGGCGCATGAGCTCCAGAATGTTCTGCTCCCACCAGACACCTGCCCTCCCACAGGCTGTGTTCCTGCAGGCTCCTCAACCTGCCTGGATCTCCAGGACTATCCTCAGATGGCACCTCTTCCCTGAGGCCTACCAGTACCATCCTCAGTCTCTGTCCCCACACGATGCCTGAAGCAACCTCAGCTCCAGCCTCACCTCTAATTTCACCCTATCCTTACCTTCATTCTCACCTCCAACCTCATCTCTAACCTCACCTTCATCCTTAACTCCACACTCACCCTCATCCTCACTTCTAATCTCACCTCCATCCTTACCTGCAAACTCACCTTCCTCACCTCTATCCTCACCTCCATGTTTACCTCTAATCTCACCACCAATCTCACCTCCACCTTCACTTCTAATAATCACCTCCAATCTCACCTCCACCCTCACCTTCATCTTCAGGTCTAATCTCACCTCCACCCTCACCTCCAATCTCACCACCCTTATCTCCACCCTCACCTCCACCCTCACCTTCAATCTCACCTCCAACCTCACTTCCACCCTCACCTTCATCTTCAGCTCTAACCTCACCTCCATCCTCACCTCCAATCTCACTTCCATTCTCACCTCCAACCTCACCTCCATCCTCACCTCCATCCTCATCTCTATTCCGACTTCCAAACTCACCTCCAGCCAGTCTTTGTTGATCCGACTGAGGAGGAAGATCACATCTCCAGCTTTGAAATTCAGCTCCAGTTTGCTGTTTCCAGTGAAGTCAAATAGGGCCTAGGGAGAAGCGTGCAATAAGGAAGGAGGGAGAAAACGCTCACTCACCAAGTTCCTATAGATGTGCCTTACATACTTTAGCTTCCCATTTTACAGTTGTAGAAACTGAGGCTCAGGGAGAATAAGCGATTTGTCTGAAGCCACCCCATTTTTTAAGAGAGGAGCTGGGATTTGAACCCAGGTCTCCCTGACTCCAGGATGGGTGCTCCTTCCAGACCTGGTGGGGGCGGGCACACAGGGAAGGGTTCGAACTCTCTGGACTAAGCACCCACACTGGTCCCCAGGCTTCATTGTGGGCTGGGCCTTGTCTGAGTCATCTCTGCGGCTTCGGTGCCTAAAGCAGGGCCGACTCAGAGGAGGTCCAGGCAAACTGGCCAGATGAGCGTCCGGATGGAAGCGTTCTCCTCTGGCTCTGCACGCTGGTCACATTTCCCTCCCCTCAGCTGGGCTTGGGGACCCTCAGTGGCAGAGGCTGGGGCTGTAGCCCGTTCCTTCCTCCCGGTGCCCAGCACTGTCCCAGACACACAGCAGTGCCCAGCAGGAGAGGCCTAGTGGTGGCAGGTGGGCCAAGGCCGATGCCTGTGGTGTGAGAGCTTGGCCAGTGAGGGTACCTCTGCTCTCGGAGCTGCCAAGCGGTCAACGCTGTCGCCTTGTGAAGACATGCTCTTGCTGCGGAGAGAGAAGAGGGGCTTGTGAGCCCTGTGATTCCCTCAGGGCCCAGCTTCCTGCTTCTGTGTCCAGAGGAGCCCCTTGCCAGGAGTGGGGAAGGCAGGGGAGAGAGAAGATGCTGCAATGTGGCTGCAGTTGCTCCTCCGGGCCAGCAACTTGTCCCCAAATCCTCACAACCGCTTTGGAGGTGGGATTGTTCTTTATGGATCAGGAAGCCAAGCTCAGAAAGCAGGTGGGGAGGCAGCTGCATGCTCATTCCGTGCCTTTAACTTTTGTCTGTTTTTCTGCTCCCTACAACCAAGCTCTGATGTAAATGTGACTGTTCTAATTTTTCAGCTGAGGAAACAGGCTTGGAGAGGTAAGGTGCCTTGCTCTGGGGCCTCTGGCTGCCACGTGGCACAGCTGGAATTAAGACACATCTGCTTGTGTGCACAGGGGAGTTGCCAGGTGTGGAGAGGACCCTTGGAGACACTGGCAGGAGGAAGTGGAGGGAGAAGCTGGTGGGGAGCTCAAGAGCTCCGTCCTGCTTTCCCAGAATTCTTAGTAGCAGCGACCTGGGCCTCGGAAGCCCAACGGTCTATGAGTGGCTTGAAGTTTTGGTAGGAGGGATGGGCTTTTTGGAATAAGGGGGCAGCAGCGTGCCCTGGAGGCCAGTGTGATACAACCAGAGCCACAGCAGGCCCAACGGAGCTACAGCACACCAGGGAGAAGGCATTCCCAGAGACGCTCAGGGAATGTTTGTGGATGCAGCGGCTCTTGCGTCCTCTCTGCCCCCAACTCTTTCCAGGCACCCAGAGCTTCTGGGCCACCCCAGTGGTTGCACCAAACTCTCTGGAGTCAATATCCCAGTCCTTGTTCTCCAGTCCCTATTATCACAGTGAAAGGCACACACCCTCTGTCCCTCCAAGCCTGAGTGTGACTTTCCAAATCATCCTGGAGCATCCAGGGTAGGGTTGATCTGTATTTTCCTTCTCTCCTTTTGGGGAAAAGAGATGCTTTTCCAGCAGGGGCCCAGGGCTCTGGCCATGTGGGAGCCCAGGGGCTGGTCACTTACACTTTCCGGGTGCGCGGGCGGAGCCGGCGGAGTGCCTGGGGCACCTGCTCTGCGTCATAGGGCGACTGGTAAAAGAAGATCCGGACGTCCTCATCCATCAGCACCCAGACCGGCAGGCTGAGCAGGCTCTGCGTAGGTGAAACAGCAGGACCGGTGGGGTGGTCAGCAGAAAGATCAGGACACCTCAGCCCAGATGTTCCATCCTCAAGCCCTGACCTTAGCCCTCCTCTCTTTACTAATGCATGATGCCTGATAATAGAAATGTATTTTTTTTTTTAAAGAAAACTCAATATGCTGAAGGTAACACTTCACAAGCTCTGCTCCTGGGTCCAAGGTCAGGAGACGGACCATAGGCTTGAGAGGAGTCCATTCGGAAAAGACTTAAAGTTCTCCAGAAACAGCAATAATGGTGATGACAGGTAACATGACCCGGTGGTGATTTTACCAGGTAGGTGTCACATGCATGCCCTTGCCCCATCTCATGACATCCTGTGAGTTAGGATTAGAGAGGTGAAGGGATCTGCCTAAGGCCACACAGCCTAGCAAGGGACAGAGCTGGGGCACCT
This sequence comes from Cacajao melanocephalus, assembly GCA_963573385.1. Lineage (NCBI taxonomy): Eukaryota > Metazoa > Chordata > Mammalia > Primates > Pitheciidae > Cacajao > Cacajao melanocephalus. Next base: position 41,586 of record CAUYLG010075606.1, read on the forward strand.
AGAGCCATCTGCCACTAAAGACTACCCCACAGCTCAAGGTAAGATAATAGTTGGTGGCATTATAGCCTACAAAATGCTTCCTGCTATTTTAATCTCATATCATAGTTGGAGAAACTGAGGCTTGGAGAGGGAAAGCAGCTGGCCAGGAGAGCAGAGCTATGGGGCAGGACCGGGACTTGGGCCCCAGTGTCCTTGTTCCATCCAAGCTGGTTATACCACCATGATGCAAAGACATTGAAGCTGTGAGGCTGTGAGCACCCAGAGCCTGGCGGGGTCATCTCACCAAGCTCCAAGCACACAGGTCTGGGAGCATGGAGGTTGGCTTTGGGTGCTGAAACTCCAGAGGCACCCAGAGCCCTGCAGAGAATCCCATGGGGAAAGCAGGATAAGGTGGGGTTGGGGAACTTTGTCCCAGATGAACTGGGGATGCAGAGCCCAGAAAAGGCTGTCATATGGGGACAGCCTGGGAGGTGTTTGAGGAGCCAGGGGCTCCTAGGATCGAATTCCAGCTCTGCCTGTCACCAACTGGGTGGCTTAGAGCAAACCTGGCTCCAGATGGTCATTAATAAAATGGGGGAATAATAGCCTCTCCCTCATGGTGCTGTGTGAGAATTAAATGACTAAACATATGCACAACCCTGAGAACACCACCAGGCATATAACAGGTGCCTATCAGATGAGACATCATCACTGTTACTGCCATTTTCATTACAGTGAGGCACAGTGGGTAAGAGCTTAAACCCTGGAGTCACAGAGATGTGAGTTCAAATCCCATCGCACCTGCTTAACTTCTCTATCACACTGACTTCACTTCTCTAGCATCTAACTCACAAGTGATTGAGGGGAGCAAATAAGATTATTCATTTATCCATAAACATGTATCAAGAGCCTCCTGGTTGCCAGTCAAAACTCTTCACACAGTTCCAGGCAATTGTGATTATCATGTGATTCACATTCTTCATGAGGGTGGGGTGAGACAAGTGGGTAGGACTTACAGAGAGTTGGGGGCTTTTCTCATAGCTGCCCAAAAATAGGACAAGCAGCCTGGGTCAGGGCAGAGTGGTAGTGAGCTCCCCATCTCTGAGGGTATGCAAGCACAGGATGGGGTTGCCATGGCAGAGATTCCTGCACTGACTGATCTCAGGAACCCAATCGGACACAAATAGTCAGAGATGGATCCTCTGGGCTGCTGGTTGCTAAGACCAGGTGTGGAATGAGGAGCCCCAGTTCCCCATCCTTGCCTCCTACCTTCTCTTCCTCCTTCCCTCCCTCCCTCTAGAGCCCACTCCCTCGTTCTAGCCCAGGGGGAGGACAGTAGAGCCTCAGCTACCCTGAAGGAGCAGCTGTCACGTGCCCCTTTGAGGGGAGACACCACCAGTGCTAAAGCCCACCCAGCTTCCCTCCCTCCCTCTTCCCTGCTCAGAGCCCAGGATTCCTGCAGCTACCTGCTCTCTCCTTGTTCCTCCCACCTCCTCTGCCCTCCATCTGCTCCCCACCTACCACCAAGAGTCAAAGATCTCTCACATTCTGGAAGCAGGTTCATAGTTTGCACAGCACTTTCTCATCCTGTTCTCAACAGATCCCAACTTCACTCCTGTGATACCAGAGGGCACTGCCTCATTTCACAGCTGTGAAAACCAAGGCCTAGAGATGATGGGCAACTCACCCCAGTGACTCCACTGTCACCCAGCCAGTCCACGTCAGAGGCAAAACTAAAGAGACCAGTGCTCTTCAGCCCTGAGGATGCCCCTGGGCTGAGAGGAGGACTTCCCTTGCCAGCTTCCTGAGGTCGCTATCAGGCCTCTACTGATGGAACACTCACGGCCACCTCATGAGGAGCACTGCCCCTTTCCTAGATGGCTCTGGCTGGTGGAAGTCCTTTCCTGACTGCCTTGGCCTCTGCCTTGAAGATGCTCCTTCTTCTATGCTCTTATTTCATAGAGAGGCAGAGTTTGCAGGTAGGAGAATAGACAGGGCGCCCAGCCAAGACCCATGAGTGCAGCTAAAACCCAGCCCACGCTCAGGTGAGGGAGTGTGTTGGACCAGAGAAGGCTTAAGATACTATACGAGCAACCTGTGGCCTGCTTGGCCACGCCCCCATGATGGAGGCACACATATGTCTCCATGTGATCTCATGAGCCACCTGTTGGCATTCCCACAAAACAGTGGGTACCTTAGGGGCAGGCACTCGATGGAATTCACCTTTGTATTTTAATGCCTGCCACAGACTTTCACCTGTGGGCTTAGAGCACTAAATGAAGACCTGTCAATTCCAAGTGTGGCTCCTGTACCTTCTCCATAGCTCCGGTGCCTATCCCTGGAACCCTAAGGATGCATCCTGTTTTTCTCCCCAGGCCAGGCCTTTAGGGATTGAAGATGGGGCCATCAGAGCCAGAGAGCCAGCCCCAGTTCCCAAAGCCACACCCAGGGATGGTACTTGGGCTCCCCCACCAACACTCCATGCCCTCCCACGTGCCAAGGTGGCAAGGCCCGCTGGTACCTTCATGTAGGCGTTGAGGGCAGGTATCCGCATCTCGGCGATCTCCTGTTTCACACCCATGTAGACTTTGGCTAAGAAGAGGCAAAGAGCTGTCCTAGGAGCCTGGCCCAACATGGCCCTGGGTCTCAGAGCTGCCCCTGCAGGCCAGGAATCCCAGCCAGAGCCCCTTCCCGATGGCTCGGCATTCTTCCCTGTTACCTTTTCTGGCACCATCTCCCTTTCCAGCTTTCCTCCTGTGAGCTGTGCTATCACCAGCTGATATTTTTCTTGTTTTATTTTTTGTTGTTGTTTATTGCCTGCTCATCCAAACACACACACACACACACACACACATACACACACACACTCTCTCTCTCTCTCTCTCTCTCTCTCACTCTGTCTCTCTCTCATGCACCTGACTCTTAGTTTGAAGAGAGCAGGATTTTCATCTGCTTGTCTCACAGCCGTTCCTCCCTCACCCAGGACAGTGGCAACCTGGCTGCACATTCAAGTTACCCAAGGAGACTGTAAATATCTCACTATGCAGCGCTTGCCCCAGAGCAATTAAATCAGAATCTCTCGGGGCGGGACTCGGGAACTGGGATTCTTTCCATCTCTCAAGGCACTTCCATATGCCACCAAGGTTAAGAACCATGGGCCTAGAATCATGCCCAGATGAATTAATATTTGTTGAGTGGATGAATGAACAATTCCTCAAGCTCAAGGCAGAATGTTCTGGAAGAAAAGGAAACATGACGGGCAACCGAGAGACAAATGTCCCCTCCAGGAGCCTTCAGGTGGGTGCACTGGTGGAACCATTCACCTAGAGAACCCCCAGGAGGAAGCAAGCCTGAAACCTGCCTGGCTCCTGGTGTCCAGGAGATGGACAGAGGTGCTGGTGCTGGTGGGATAGGAGGGCCTGGGCTAGAGCTAGATATTTGGGGGTTAGGAGTAAGAAGGTGACAATTAAAGTCCCAGACATGGGTCAGTTTGCCAGGGTGAGTGTTTGGAATGAGAAGACAAGGCAGGGGATAGAGGATGTCCCTTCTGAGGACACCCATCTTCCAAGGAGCGGCAGAGAAGGTTGATTCTGTAACAGAGACGCTGAAGGAGTCGTCAATAAGATGGGAAGGGGATTGGGAGACACTGGTGCCTCAGGAGGGTGGAGAGAGCTTAACAGAGGAAAGAGTGGCGGCGTGAAGATGAGGCTTAGCACTGCCCATGGAAGCCAGAATTGATGGGTCATGGCCCATTGCACCAAGAGAAATTTCAGTGGAGTAGTCAGAGCTAAGCCAAGCTGAGGAGTTAAGGAGAGGATGGCAATGCCAAGGTGAGACAGTGCATGAATTGATGGCCAAAGGAGGAAGAAAGAGCTCTTCGGGGACCCTGGGGACATGGAGGCTTGGGGAGGCTTGTTGTAAGAATGCTGTTTCAGGGTCAGAATTGTTTAAAGACAGAAGGGGGATGAGCCTGTGGAGACACTTAGCAGAGGGAGTTAGTATATCAAGGAGATGAATATCAGGATCAGAACCAAAGACAGGTGCATGAGCTCCAGAATGTTCTGCTCCCACCAGACACCTGCCTCCCCAAAGGCTGTGTTCCTGCAGGCTCCCCAACCTGCCTGGATCTCCAGAACTATCCTCAGATAGCAAAGAAGATGGGGTTGTCAGTGGAGAGCCCCAAAAGAGAAAGGAGAGAAAGTGATGGAGTCTGAGAGGGGAGCCTGGCTTAGAGCAGGAAGACTCCTGGGGGAGCTTCGGGTTCCTTGGTGGTGCTGGATGAGGAGGAGCAGGGTCCTAGGCTGAGACAGAGAGAGAGACAGAGATACAGAGAACACAAGCTGGAGGCAGGGGCGGAGCTTGGGCAAGGGTCTCTGGCCTGCAGGGGATGGAGGGCACCGCTGAGACACCCCCATGTAACCCACTCATGGTAGGGTTTCCTCCTCCTGAGGGCAGGCACTGAGCAGCTGAGGGTGTGGCGCTGTCCAAGGTGCACGTTAAGATGCAGCCGGGGAGGAAGGACCAGGAGGCCAGGGGGCGAGCGGACTCTGCAAGCAGAGGCGTGATCCTGCCCAGCTTCCTGGCAGGACAGGGGAGTAAGGAGACCCACAGGGATGCTGGAAGCCAAGATCATGAAGTCAGAGGGCTGGTCTCGTGGGAGGAAGCTGAGGGCGGGCCGGGAGGTGAGTCAGTGTGTTTAGGGGCCAGACTCGGGGATTCCTGTCTCCGAGGAAGGGAGGCCGAGCGCTGACTTGCTCCAGCCTGTGGCCTCCTAGTAGTAAACAGCAGGAGTGGGTGGCCACCAAGATCATCAGAGCTCTGTGGCTGTGAGGCTGGAGTGCTTGGGGTGGAAGCCACAGCCAGAGGCAGGCGAGCTGTGCAGCGAGGCGGGCAGCTCATGACTGCTGGGGGCGGGGCTGTCAATTACATGAACAGTTTTCACATGGGGTTGAGATAAAATCACAGGACAGTGTGGAGCCCTGGAAGGAAGGAGAGCAGCAGCTCAGCAGCAGCAGGATGGGAGTGGTGCCTACCTGGGAGCGTGGGCAGGGTACAGGCCAGAGTGCTGCTCCTGCTCTCCCGCCCAAACCGCTCCTCCAGCTTGCTCTGCAAGGCATAGAACTGGCGGTAGCGGCGGTAGATGAGGTACTTGGATCCTCCTTTCGTCTTCACCTCGATGACGAAAACCTAGGGAGGACAGGAGTTAGGGAAGGGCTCAGAGGCCAGGAGCAGAAGCTAAAAGGAGGTGGAGGGGAAAAGAGGAGGAGAAGGTCGGTGGGGGGTAGGGGGATGATGATGAGGATAAGGACGCAGAAGGATCTCTGGAGGAGGAGACCCCTGTCAAGTCAAAAGGCTGGTGCCCCAGAAGCAGGCAAGCTTTGCTAAAAAAAGAAAAAAAAAGCTGGAAAAAGTTGAGGAAGTGAGACCCAGCAGCAGAGACAAGAGCCCTTGGAAAAAGGCCACACCCACACTCAGGCCCAAGAAATGAGCAGCCATCCCTTGAAGGTCACGGTGCAGAGTGGACCCACTGCTGGCTGTGCTGTGGGCACAGGGTGCCCCCTCCATCTGTGTCTGAATATGACAGGGGTGTTGTGGGGGCAACACCAAAGCCCCTTGCCCCAACTCTCCAGGTGGAGGTTCAGAAGTCAAAGGATGAGATCAGGGTTTCTCAAACCTTTGTACCACGCTGGGGCAGGATAGTTCTTTACGGAGGACAGGGCTGTCCGGAGCACGGTGGGGTATTTAGCAGCATCCTGGATTCTACCCACTAGATATGAACTAGACCTGCCCCAAGATGCGTAATCAGAATCTCCTAGGGTAATGGCAAATGGGCAAAATAGGTCCTGTTGAGCACCACTGAGACAGAAGTTAAGAGATCAGAGAGTTGCAGGTTCAGAGGTCAGAGGGCAAGGATCAGAGGTCAGCTGAGTGGAAGTTCAGAGGCTGTCAGGTGAAGGACCTGGAATGTCTCTTACAAAGTAGCTGGTGAAGCCTCTCTTCTCCTCGACGTCGGCGATGTTGGCTGAGATGGCAACGTCATCCGGAAGCTGTTCAAAATCGCTGTGCGAAGCAGAGGAAAAGAAATCCTGGTTATCACCCTGATGGGTTTTGTGGGCCCACCGGGTATGAGGTAGAGTGCAAAGTGAACCAATAATGTGGATCCCACATTCGTCTCTCAGCACCCCTTCCCCAGCCAGGTCCAGCCACTGACCCTGGAAATACAGAGATAACAAGACACAGCCCAGGCCTTGAGTGTAGGGATGGGACGCTGGTGGCCACATTGGGCGTCAGGATGGGACGCTGGCTGCCACATTGGGCATTGGGATGGGACGCTGACAGCCATATAGCAATAGCCAAATTATAGTCTAACATATTGTTGTCAACTGCACAGATTCATCCAGGAGCAAGGCATCAAACATCTCCATACCAGGCCCGGTCCTAGGCCCTGGGTCACAGGGATAAACAAAGTCAACACATGCCCTGGGTGGAGTGCTATGGGAGCCCCATAGAGAGACTGCCTTATTGTGCCCAGGTTGGGGAAATCCTCACAAAGGAGGTGACATGTGAGCAGGTCTAGAGGGTAGAAGAGGCATCTGCCAGGTAGAAATTGGGGAGGGTCTTCCAGGAGGTGGGAGCAGCATGACCTGTGGCGTGGACCCCAATCTGTGTGGCTGGGGCATTGTGATCTGAGACTGAATGGGCAGGTGAGGCCAGGCTGAGGGTCCCAGGGGCCAAGCAGAGAACTTCTGTAGCAATAGGAAGCCACATAGGGCTTTGAAAGAAAGCAAAACATAGGCCAGGTGCGGTGGCTCATGCCTGTAATCCCAACATTTTGGGAGGCTGAGGTAGGAGGATTACTTGAGGTCAGGAGTTTGAGACCAGCCTGGCCAACATGGCGAAACATCATCTCTACTAAAAATACCAAAAAATTAGCTGGGCATGGTGGTGGGTGTCTGTAATCCCAGCTACTCAGGAGGCCAAGGCAGGAGAATGGCCTGAACGAGGAGGCAGAGATTGCAGTGAGCCAAGATCATGCCACTGCACTACAGCCTGGGTGACAGAGCCAAACTCTATCTCAAATAAAAAAAAAAAAAGAAAGAAAGAAAGAAAGAAAATAAAACACTATACGATTTTGTACGGTTTTGGCTTTAGGGGCCAGCTCAGGCAGGCGTGTGGGGAGGAAAGAACGGCAGAGACTTAGGGGAGAGAGCAGCACTGGGAGGCCCTGAAGTGGTCTGACTGAGAGATTGTGTGCACCTGAGCCAGACAGCAGGGACCGGGGGAGATAGACACAAGGGCCACCACCCTTGGTGGACACTGAGCATTTGCTGTATCCCCTGCTTCCTCCTGGCTAGCCAAGCACCGGTTTTGTTTAGAATGGCCATGTGCCTAGCCCCAAGGTGATAGATCATGATGGGTCTGAGCCAAGCATCACCATCCAGGTCCTGTTTTCCAGCCTCCCTTGCAGCTAGAAGCAACCATGTGACCAGTTCTGGCCAATGAGACTTAAGAACAAGCCTGGTGGAGGGGCTTCTCCAGAGTGTTTGCTTTTCTGATTCCAAGGGAGGGACAAGGTCATTATGGTCTTCCCCTTTGAAGGCAGTCTTAAAGCAAGTGTGACATCTGGACCTACAGCAGCTATGTTGTCTCCATGTGGTAAGACACGAGAAGGGCCAAAGGAATCTCTGGGATACTAGTCCTGATGTCACTGGCCTGTAGAACCAACTATGGCTTAGCTCTGAACTTTTTTTTTTTTTTTTTTTTTTTGTGTGTGTGTGACAGAGTTTTGCTCTGTTCCCAGGCTGGAGAGCAGTAGTGCAATCTCATTTCACTGCAACCTTCACCTTCCAGGTTCAAGTGATTCTCCTGCCTCAGCCTCCCAGGTAACTGGGATTACAGGCATGTGCCACCACACCCGGCTAATTTTGTATTTTTAGTGGAGACGGGGTTTCACCATGTCCTCCAGGCTGGTCTCAAACTCCTGACCTCCCAAAGTGGACTTCTTGTTATGTGACCAAATAAGTCCCTGTTTGTTTAAGCTATCATCTGTGTCCCCATTCCCTGCAGCCTAATGAATTCTCAACAGACACATTACCAATTTCTTGTTGTTCCTAAGTTGTGACCAGGAGAGGTTGGGAATTATTTGGATGTCCATATCCAAATGATGTAGACCTCAAAGAAAAGGAAGTATCAAGAGTGACACTCACACTTCTGGCCAGGATGGTAGTGGGGGCGCAGGGTTGATGGACTCAGTTTGGGGCATGCTAGTTTGAGAGGCCTGCTATGTAGCTCAGGATCTCAGCATGGGGGTCTTGGCTAAAAGGGGCCAGATAAGAAGAACCTTCTGGGCCGGGAGTGGTGGCTCACGTCTGTAATCCCCGCACTTTGGGAGACTGAGGCAGGCGGATCACCTGAGGTCAGGAGTTTGAGACCAGCCTGACCAACATTGAGAAACCTCATCTTTCCTAAAAATACAAAATTAGCCAGGCGTGGTGGTGCATGCCTGTAATCCCAGCTACTCGGGAGACTGAGGCATAAGAATCGCTTGAACTCGGGAGGCAAAGGTTGCAGTGAGCCGAGATCGCACCATTGCACTCCAGCCTGGGCAACAAGAGCGAAACTCAGTCTCTAAAAAAACGTGCTTGTGGCTAAGACTCCCACTCCTGACTCAGTGAAGAGCTATCAGGGAACAGAGGAGGGGGCTGAGTGGGACAGAGAGGGGAAGAGAAAGCAGACTGCCAAGGAGAGGGAGGAGGAACAGCCAGGGGTTGCTGAGGTCACTGAGTCCAGGCACTTGGAGACAGGCAAGGAAACAAGAAGCAATTGTGATTCTTCTGGTAAAGCAACTGGGAAACGTGGGGCGGGCGGGATTGCCGGGCTGCCGAGTCCAAGGCCCTAGAGCTGGCAGGGACCTCAGAAGTCTACACACCCTATTCCCAGTGCACGCCGGACCCTCATGACCTGGAATCTGAGGCTGCATCAGAATTCAGGGTGCTCCACCTGGAGGTGACTCAGGGTGGCAGTGGGCAGGTAGAGGAAATCCCCTCTCCCGGCCCCACTCTCCACACATGCCCCCGTGGTGATACCCTTGGGAGAAGAAGCTTCCTCCTCCACTTTCTCCCCTGAGGCTGTGTTTGTCCTGGGTAATTTCCTCTGCAGTATGAAGGCGGGGGGTGGGGTGGGCAGGAAGGAACCTGAAGGGTAGAAACAGCCCTGAACAGGGCAGCAGGCAGGTTGAGTAATAAGAACGGCAGCTACCTATTTCCTGAGGGTACCAGGAGCTCTTCTGAGACAGTGTCGCCTTTGCACAGATTGGGAGACTGAGGCACAGCGAGATTAGCCCCAGTAAGTCGGAAAGCTGAGATCTGAGCCCAAGCAGTCTGGCTCCAGAATTTTGTTACCAAACCCCGCCACACTGCCCCACTCTCTGAGCTTCCCAGCAACTTGCTGTGTGAACTTAAAAAAATCCCAGCCCTTCTCAGCCTGTGTCCCCATCTAAAATAATTATAATTTTAGCGAACCTGTATGTGGCACTGCCTGTGGGCCAGACACTGTTCTAAGCCCATTAGGACACATGGGCTTCTCAGAGCTTACAGCTCCAAGGAGAAGGGAAGGGGGCGATGAATACTAAACAAATAATGACAAAATTCAAATGGGCACAGTGCTGAGAAGGCAAAGCACAAGAGCCTGGCCATTATTATATTCCCTCAAAGAATCAATCATGCAGCAGGCAGGAGAGATTGAGAGCAGGAGCTTATACTACGGAGGCTTATGCAGCATCAGAGGGCATAGAAGGCTGAGGGTGGTCAAAGAGGGCTTCCCAGAAGAAGTGGTGCCAGCAGTCAGCCAGGAAAAGCAAAGAGGAGTTGGTCACGGGACAGCAGGAAAGGCCTCTCAGGCAGGGGGAGCAGCAGGTGCAAAGGCCACAGCCATGCAAGAAGGGCATGTTCAGGGAACCGCAGGGAGCTGAGCATGGCTGGAGCACAGAGCGGGGAGGTGGAAAGTGATGAGAGAACAGCCAGAGAGACAGGCAGGACCCGCTCAGGAGGCACCTCGATGCCTCGCAGAGGGACCCCTTGCAGGAGTGGCCAGGGCCAAGGAAGGGGTCAAGCAGGACACACACTGGCAGATACTCAAGGCACAGGAACAGCCCTGGGGACAAGAAGACCAAGCCCCCTCGGGAAGATTCCTCCCTGTGCTCCAGCTCCTTCCCTCCTCTGTAAAATGGGGACAAGAGAAGTACTTATGTCTCCGGGAGGTCACGCCGTCTCATCTGTAACAAACATAGCCCTAAAATCCCCACAATGGCAGAGACTCTGCTCACCCTATGTCCCAGTGCCCAGAACAGAGCCTAGCATACAGTAGGTGCTCAATACACAGCCACTACCGCCGTCTGCATGTATGGAGTGTTTTGATGGGCAGTGTGAGAATGGCCTGTCTGCCTGCGGGGCAGACAAGAAGAGCATAAAACCCAACTGGAGGTTCCCTGGAGTAGCTGCCCCGCCTCCCCTGAGGACCCCACCCCGGCCCTGCTGGGCTGGGACATTCTGGCTCAAGACACACTAGTGCTGCTCACGAACAGTCCGCTTTGGAGCCTGTCCTAAGGGAGGCCAAAGTTGGAAGAATGCTTCGAGGGCAGCCAGGGCAGGTTTTGTGGCACCCAGCACACAGTAGGTGCTCAAAACATGTCTGCTGGAACGGAACTTGCCACCCCTGCGGCAGCCCTCTCCATCCCTGGATGTCTTGCCTTGGGGTTCTAGAAAGTCCTGCTGTGCAAACCCGCACCCTCTCCTTGTACTTTCTGCAGAATAATCCGGGCTTGCTCTTAGATGAGGCCTTTGAGGTACAGGGAGCCCCCGTGCCCCCAGTGCCTGGCTCAAGGCCTCGTGAAAGGCAGTCCCACCCCCTCTGAGGGCCAAGGCGGCTGAAAGGGGACAGGGAGGCGGGGAGAGGGAACACACAGGCCTGCCGACTGGCTCTCGCCATCATCCCCTGAACCTTTTACCCCAGAAAGCAGGAAGTGTCCAAGCCTCATACAGCTGCTGTTTCCGGAAGATTCGAGTTTGTGTGCAGCTGGGTCCCCCAGGAGAACGTGTTGGGAGGAAGGAATTCATGTTGGCCAGCCCTACCCAGCTCCAGCACCTGGCTCTGAGCTCAGGAGGGCCACGCGGACTCCCCGCAAGCATTTGCTTTTGCTGCCCTTGTCCCCACCCACCCCACAGGTTCCATTTCCAGCCACAGGCCCCACCACAGGCCTTCTGTTTCCCATGTAGGCCCATACCAGTCTGGCCTGTCTCTGATGACCCGAGTGGCCTCCACACAAATCACAGCGGTCACCTGCTGTTCCAATCCAGTGGGTGCAGGGCCAGGCTCTGTGAACTCAAAGCCTTCGTAGCTCAGAGGACAGGCCTGGCTACGGAGGAAAAATTCTGGAGATGCTTGCCAAGAGATGAGGCTAGACCCTGGTGAGGCTGTGTCCACACCCCAGCCCTGCCAGCCACTCTCTGCGACCCTGAGTAAGTCTCTCATCCTCCCTAGGCCTCAGATTTCCCATCTGTAAAATGGCAAGTTAGGACTAGAAGAAGCGAGGACATTTTCCTCCTCAAAGATCCATCCATCCATTCATTCATGGATTCATTCATTCAGCAACATTTATGGAGCCCTTGGTCCTAGTATGCAATAGGAAGGAGCTAACTTCTAGGGATACAGCAGTGATCAAAGCAGACAGAACCTCTCATGGAGCTTGCTTCTCACGGGGGAGCAATGCTAAAGAAAAAAATAATAAATGAGCCTATATTATTACAGGAATATAAGGACTAGGCAGAAAAGGGAAACAGGGCAAAAGATCAGACAGCAGTGAGGCGGGGGCTGTCAGGGAAGGCTTCTTAGAGGAGGTGGCATTTGAGTCAAGCCCTGAATAGAGGAAGAACAAGCCAGATTCTGTGAATTCTGTTTGCACAGATGATGGAAAGTACTGATCACCATGTGGAGCAAAGGGCCCCAGCCTGGGACCCGGGACAACTGCGTTCCTCTCCAGACACTCCCACTCACTCGTGTGGCCGTCGGCAAATTGCTCCCCCTCTTGGAGCCTCCGTGTTCTCATTTGTGTCTGAGGATGGTGAGCCACAGCTGGAGGTTCCTTAAAGCAGTTCCGAGAGGCTGCATTTCTGAGTATTTGGGTTCTGACTCAACTCCAGCCTGTCTTGTTGGTTGGGGGCTGCAGAAGGACCGGCCTCTGTCCCCAAGGCCTATCAAGAGCAGTGAGAAGGCCCGGGGGAAGCCACACCCTGACACTCACCTCTCGGCCCGCAGCTGCTGGGCCACAGCCATGGTGGGCGATGGTCCCAGGGAGCAGGTGGAGAGTCTCACCCACCTGGTCCCAGGCTGAGTTCACCTCTCACTTCCTCCGGCCACCCTGCGTCTCGTCTCAGCCTGCGGTCCTGGGAGTCCCCAGGAGCTGCCTTTGGGGAGGCACAGGCCTGCTTCTCTCCACTCTGGCAGAGGCTCCTCCTCCAGGCTTTCTGGGTCTAGCCTATGCCCCACACTTCCTCTTACCTCCCAGCTGCACGGCAATTGAGGAAGTGGACCCTCAGATACCAGGTTTGCAGCAATCCACTTCCTTGATGCCAGTCCTTGGTGTCAAGCCTCAGTTGGGCATAGAAGCCTTGCTCCATCAGAGATGGGGTCCCAGCCATCAGGGGATCCCCCTCCCCTGGGGAATCACTTCACGTCCTCTGGCCCATCAAGCCCAGCCCTCATTCTCTCACTGCCAAGCCTTTGCCCAAACTCTTCCCCAGGCCTGGAATGCTGGCCTCCATTTTCCTGTGATCCCTTAGGCCCAGAGTAAATGCCACCTCCTCCAGGAAGCCCTTTTGGTTCCTCTAGCCTCTGTTGTCCTAGAGTGTGAAGTTTGGTTTGTGCTCCCGGGCACTCTGGGGTATCCCTTCCTCATCCTTATCTCTCCATGCCCAGCCAATCCTCTTTCACAGGTCTGCCAGTCAGAGTGAGTTTCACCCTCCCCACTTCAACTGTCCCACCCCATCACTCCGTGCTCAGGAGAAAGTCTGGAGTCCTTGCTCTGCATGCCTCCGATGCCCTTGAGGCCCTGCAGCCTTCCCCAGCCTCCGCTCCTGAGCTCCCTTTTTCTCACTGGCCTGCTTTCCATTTCTAGAATGTTCTAAGACATCTACCCCAAGGCCTTCGCGCACGGTGTCCTCTCTGCTGGAATGAGCGTTTCACTGCCTCCTTTGCATCTCGGCTTAGGAGTTACATCTTTAGCGAGGCCTTCCCTGACCCCTCACCCTAAATGAAGGCCATCCCGCCTACATTCTCTTACAGATCCCTGCACATGTACTGTAAAGCCTGCATAACTATTGTCATCTGAGATTTGTGTACCTGGATGTTTAATGACTGCCTCCCTGCTAGCAGCATGGCTGGCACATTGCAAATGCTCAACCAGTATTCACTGAATGAATGAAACGCTGCTAGTCAGTGACTGGCTCCTAACACGTATGGCTATTTGATTCTGAAGGAACCTCTCCGAGAAGAGGTCCACAGGAGTCATGGGCACAGCCACACCCATAACTCCCCAGCAGCCACACACACTCACACACCATATTCTCAGATGCAGAGCAGAAAGGCCTTTTAAACAATTTTACACATGCAAATCCCGGCTGAAAGACAGGAAAGCATAATTTTCAGGTAGGATCAAAGAGAGAGGTCAGGAATCTATGCCAGGGAAAGGGGAACGTGGCACACAGCCCATGGGAAAACCAAGACTGGATATGCACTGCTGGAGCTGAGATTTTAATGCCAAATCTGGGACTCAGTACAGGCCACAGGTCGTGCTGTCGGCAGGAAGGCAAATCTGAGCTCTCGGTGTGAAGTGGGTGTCAGAACTGATTATGGGAACAGAGTTTCTCAGCCATCTGCCTGGAGTCACAGCAGGAGTTGAGGTCCTCTCACAGGCCATGGGTAGAACCAGGGACATGTGTACCGGAGCAGCCTCAAGCCTGCCTTCTGTAGTGGTGTAAGACCTAGATATGAGCTGCCCACGTGGTGCAAAAACCCTAAGCCGACGCATTACATAAAAACAATTTGGAGTCAGTGACTCCGCAGGGCCTGCTCCATCAACTCACAGACCAAAACTACAAATCATCAGCTGTGAAAGGACCGCTCAGAGCCTCCACACTGTGAAGAATTCACACCCGAAGAACTAGAAATAACACAAACAAGATGTCCGATGAGTCGCTGGTGTCTCAGGGCTCCCAGGCTAGAGGATAAAACAATGAGATGCGGAAATAACAGAACAGGGTTATTAGTGCAGGTGCCTGTGAATAGCAAGAGGTGCAAGCAGCCAGCCATAACTGAGGGAAGAGGAAGACGCTGGTCTCCAGTCGGTCAGGAAGGGCAGGAAGTGGCAAAACAGTTTTAGCAAGCAAGCACATACAGAATTTGCAGGTGATTGTGTAAATAGTGTGTGTAGCATATGCCTACAGTGGGAAACACCTATGTGTGTCTAAACACGTAAGCTTGCATAGGCAAGTGTGAGTTTATGTTGTGTCTATACAAGAGCATATAATGTGTATAGTGCTGGCCTTGTGAGTAGGAGAGAATACACTTAGGTGTTCGGACCGAAATTGGTGCCCAGTGAGTATAAACACGAGTGCATTTATAATAGGTGAACTCAGGCAAGCTGACATGTCCTCTTTGAACCTGCCTAATGGAGTTGTAGTAAGAATTAGTAGAAAAATGTATCAAAGTGCATAGACACTTGGAAGTTGCTTGTTCTTTTTTATCATTTTTGGTGTGTATATCTGTGTGTGTGCGTGTTTCACGTGGGTCAAGCCCTCAAGTTTACCTTCCCAGGTTTTTTCAGGTCTGGCCTTCCCAAACCCCAGCCTCCATTACCCCCCAAAACCTCCTGTGGCCGTGACTCAGCCACTGGGAAGCCATCTCTCCACCTGGGGGACAAGGGTATCCAGGGAAGAGCCCGTGATGGGCCAGCTCTTCCCCTCCTTCCCTCTTTCTCTCCTTTTCTTCTGACCCTGCCCGTGGTTCTGCTGAATACAGGTATTTCTCTGCCTCCTCACACACAGAGCACTGCTGCTAATTTTATGCCCGAGCTCTGATACAGTGTAATTTGAGGCCAGGCCCCCTGTCAGCAACGGGCTCCCGTCCTGCCGCTGCTGCAATGCCTGTACCTTCTACTCCCTCTCCAGAATTGGGCTCTTGCCGCTGCTGCTGCAGGGGGAGAATGAAGCAGAGGAATGGCCTGGTAGAGGAGCCAAGCTTTTCACACGTTCCATTAATCAAGTATTGATGGAGTCATTTTTGGGTAAGTGCAAAGAAATGGCTGAAGTGACCTCTCACATATGGAGACCTGATTTTTGATAACCTCCACATCCCACAGCCTCTGAATAAACAAACAAATAAAAAAGCCATTGAATGGTCAGAATTGGTAGCTCCAAGTCTATGCATTGACACTGGCATCTTTTATTCACAGAAGAAATATACAAGGAGCCTGGTCCTCTCTTCCTGCCAACTCTTGAAGCGGTGAGTCAGGAGAAGGAAGAAAATTCCACAGGGAAGTCAAATGCAAGTGACAGTTCAGTGACAGCCTGACAATAATAAAGACCATGGAATGCTGAAAAGAACTCAAGAACTCAAAAACAAACACCAGAGGCCACTCAGAGAAAGGCATCTGGGCATCTCATAACACCAGTTACTAATGTCCATTCATAACCACGTCTCCAGGAAAAAGTCTAATATACCCAGACCATGCCGGGGGGATCCCCAGAATCTGAATGGAAACTGGATGTGCAAATCATAAAAAATGCACAGCGCTTTTCAATCCTTCCTCATGCAGATGCTGGGGTATACAAGATAAGCCATCGCCCCCACTTTGGAGTTGAGGAAACCCACTGCTCAAAAGCAGCCAGCAGCCAGGGCTGAGAGCTCCAGCCGCAGGAACTGAAACTCTGTGAAAGGGAAGAGGAGAGCCTCTTCTGTGGACCAGGAGACACCCCTGGGAGCTCATTATGGGTACTCAGCAAATGCTTGCTGCCTACATCAGCCACTTTCCAGGGTAAGAGAAGGAAAATCCCTGACTGGACTGTGTAAGATTCCTGGGGATCCCTCACGCACTGAATTCCCCAATCCTGACCCACATGTGTCTTCTTTTATAATTTATGAGGGGAGCTTCACTGGACCTCTTCCCTAAGCCATAAATAGCCATCCCTGGCAGGCCCCCCGTGCAGTATTTGGAGACAGGGAGGGTGTAAATGCAGCCAACTAGACAGCAAGCTCCCTGAAGGCAGAGAGCCTGCTCTTCTCTGGGAAACCCTGGCACATGGCAGAGCTGGGTCTAAATCTCACGTACCCTGGCTCTGTCATGCACTAGCTGTGCAACCTCTCCCACCATCGTTCGTTTTTCTAAATGGAGATAATATTTGCTTCTACATTATTATTTGGAGGAGAAAATTGTAGGATTATTGTTCATTCATTTACAAATGTGTTGAGCACCTACTATGTGCCACAGACCTACTGCATGCTAGGCCCTAAATGAAACACAGCCACTGTTCCTGAGACACGTACTTACTAGAGGTGTGTTACATAAGGCAATGGACACCAAATGCTTAGGACAGTGCTTGGCGCATAGTAGGTGGTCAGTAAATTCTAGACGTTAATATAATTATTGACGATCATTCCTTGGTGTGGCTTGGTCCTTCCCTTTTCTGACTCCCCCTGCTGCACAGCTTGGTCCTCTCTGTCGCGCAACTAACATTAAAGTCTAACTTTTTTTCCGCATCTGTCATCTTCTCTCACCACGCGGGGGCACCTGGACGAGCACTTCACTTGCGGAACCGGCTCTGCGCTTAATCTAAGTGTTGACGGGAACAGACCGCCAGGGGGCGCCGCGATCAGCAGTCGAGTCCCAGCTCTGCAGCGCCACCTAGAGGTTGAATGTCATAAGCCACATTAGAAGGACCTGGCCAAGTGGAGGGTCAAGTTGCAGCCGGCCAGGCAGAGCGCACAGCCCGCTGGCTCCGACCACCTTTCCAGACCGCCCCATCAGCCAGAATCTGAGCTGCACTCAGGAGAAGCTGCCCCCAGGGGCTAAGAATCCTGAATCTCCTCTCCACCATCATAAATACGGTAACAGCCAAGTCACTCTGAAAGCTGACTGTATAACCACCCCTACACCGTGAAATTGCCAGGAGGAACACGTGAGCCAGCATTTGCAAAGCCCAGCATTTGCAAAGTACAGTGCCTGGCCCACAGTCTGGCTTGGTTCATGTTGGCTCTGATTGTTGTTACTTAATCCTCACACCAGCCCCCATAAAACAGTGGTATTCTTACCCCATCAGGAGATAAGGAAACCCAGGCTTTACAGGATTAGAAGAATAAATCAAAATGATTTGCTTAATGACAGGCAGAGTAAGATGTGGACCTCAAATCAGGCTGACTTCAAGACCCACTCTGTTTGTTAATAACTATGCTGTATTGGCCCTCATTCATTCATTCACTCCACAAGCATTCATCTAGCATCCGCTCTGCACCAGGTATAAAGGATTTAGAGATGAATCCAGCACAGTTGCTGCCCTCACAGGGCTAGGTGGGGGGTGGAGGGGAGGGGAGGGGAGGGACAGCAACGGGGGCAGGGAGGATGGGAAGGGATAACACCGGGAGAAATGCCTGATGTAGACAACTGGGGCGGGGCGTGGGGGGAAGGGGAGACGGTGAAGACAGCAAACCACCATGGCATGTGTGTACCTATGCAACAATCCTGCAGGATGCAGGACGTGCACATGTACCCCAGAGCCCAAATACAATAATAAAAAAAATTTTTCAGCTTTATCAAGATACAATTTACACACAATAAAATTTACCAACTTACGGTATACAATTCCATGGGTTTCAACAATTGTGTAACCAGCACCATAATCATTATATAGGACATTTCCATTCTCTCAAAAGATCCCTCAGGACCCTTTGCAGCCAATCTCTTTCCCCTACCCCCAGGCCCTGGCAATGACTAATCCGCTTTCTATCATGCTATTTTGCCATTTCAGAAATTTCGGACAAAACCACAGAGTATGTGATCTTTTGTGCCTGTTTTATTTCACATAGTATAACACTGTTGAAATTCATCAATGCTGATATGTACATAAGTATTCATTCTTTTTATTGTCAAGTAGTATTTTCTATATGTAGTATTTTATAGTAGTATTTTGTATGGATATAACATAAGTTGTTTTCTATGCACAAGTTCATGAACATTAGGGTTTTTTTTTTTCCAGTTTGTTTTCCAGGTTTTTTTTCTAGCCTGTTAAAACCACGGGGCTACAAACATCAAGCATAAATGTTTGAATGAGCATGTGGCTTCATTTCTCTTGGGTAAGTATCTAAGAGAGAGAGAGAGAGATGCTGGGTCATATGGCAGATGCATTTTTTAACTTTATTGGAAAACTGTTTTCCAGGCCAGGCGCAGTGGCTCACGCCAGTAATCCCAGCATTTTGGAAGGCCGTGGCGGGTGGTCATCTGAGGTCAGGAGTTCGAGACCAGCCTGGCCAACATGGTGAAACTCCGTCTCTACTAAAAATACAAAAATAGCCGGGCATGGTGGTGGGCACCTGTAATCCCAACTACTTGGGAGGCTGAGGCTGGAGGATCGTTTGAACCTGGGAGGCGGAGATTGAGGTAAGCTGAGATCACGCCACTGCACTCCATCCTGGGCGACAAAGCAAGACACCGTCTCAAAAAAAAAAGGTGGAGGGAGAGGTAGAAAACTGTTTTCCAAGTGGTCAAACAATTTTGCATTCCCACCGACCCATGTATCAGGAGACAGAGGCTCCAAGGTACTCAGTGTGCACTGGCTCAGAGGCAGTGGCTCCAGGTCTGTACAGACTGGAGGTCTAAATGAGTCATAGCCTCTGGGATGGTTATTAAATGGTTTTCTCCCAGCTCCAAACCTTTTTTCTACCCTCTGCTTTGTGGGGCCGGAGCTGGGACTCCACACCGTTTCTACTTTGCCGGCTGATTTCCGCCGCTCTCGGCCAGGAGGGGGCGCTGGAGGGAAGCCGGAAGGATGGAGAGGAGGGAGCTGCTTGCTCCTTTGAATTTGCCGCGGGGACCCAACTGCCCTGCCCTGGAAGCCATCTTGGCCCAGCAGCAGTTGATTCTAGTTTGTTGTTTTTTAAACATTTCCAGAGCCAGTCTCACCCCATCCCTTCCTCAGAGGTCTGCAGTTCTGAGTCCCAGCTCCTCCCCCCAGCTCTAAGCTTCCAGGCTGGGGTAACCCCACACTCTTCCCTCCGTTCCCATGGCCGCAGGAGTGATATCAGGCTGCTTCCTGAAGTTTCTATCTCTGGTTACCTCAGTGTCTCCTTTTCCCTTTCAGTCATCCAAAATCTGTTGAAGCAGTCTCCGCTATAGAATTCTCACTTGTAAAGTAACTTGTGTGCTTTCTGTGTCACCAAACCCAGGCGGCCTAGCAGGCAGCAAGGCCCAGCTCCCAGCTCCAGGGTGTCCCAAGGAAAGCAGGGCAGTCAGGCAGGAAGAGCTCTCACTCTCTGACTATGAACTCTCAAACAGCTTGCCCAGGCACCCCAAACCTCAGGTTATTTACTTGCAAAATGCACCCAAATGGAGCCTAATATAAGTGAGGGCTTAATAAATATTTGGGGGAGGAAGTGGAAGAAGGTGGTATTTTATATCAGTTATTGACACCTACTTCATTTGAGCATGTTACAGATTTTCTTCTAATACCCTGCAGGGAATGCCAAATCCTTCTCTTCTGCACTCTGTGTCTGTTCTTCTTGATCAGGTACAGCAGAGACTGCTAATATCCCATACGATCCACTCTCTCCTTTTTCCTTTAGTGATAAAGTCCCTGAGTTGTGGCTGGACTCATGGTCAGCCAGCTAAAGAGAACATTTCTCAACCTACCTTGCAGCTACCTGTGACCATGTGACCAGGTGCTGGTTGATGGAATGGGAAGGGAAGCCATGGGCACCATCAGGCTGTGCCCTTAAAGAGAGAAGGTGTATCTTCCATTTCCCATCTTCCCTTCCAGCTGGCTGGAGAGGCCAACTATGGAGAATAGTTAAGCAACAAAACAGCTTGGATCTCTCACCCTGCTTCTGTTCAGATTGTTCAGGAAGAAAGAAATTTCTGTTGTGTTTGTGTTTAAGCAGCTGACTCATTGATGCTTGTTATAGCAGCTGAACCCGTACCCTACCCACTGGAGCAGGGATTGTCAAATGCTTTATTTTTTCTTTCTTTCTTTCTTTTTTTTTTTTTTAGATGGAGCCTCTCTCTGTCACCCAGGCTGGAGTGCAGTGGCATAATCTCAGTTCACTGCAACCTCCACCTCCAGGGTTCAAGCAATTCTCATACCTCAGCCTCGTGAGTAGCTGAGATTACAGACACCTGCCATATGCCAGGCTAATTTTTCTATTTTTAGTAGAAACAAGGTTTTACCATGTTGGCCAGGCTGGTCTTGAAATCCTGGCCTCAAGTGATCCACCCGCTTCAGCCTCCTAAAGTGCTGGGATTACAGGTGTGAGCTACCACACCCAGCTGACAAATGTTTTCTGTTGGAAACAGATGCTCGGTGCCCCAAAGAAAATTAGCACTGAGACAAAGGATGTCTTAGCAAAGCAATTTTTACTTTTTTACTTCCTGCACTGCAGGAAGGGTACCCTCGCTAGCCATCTTGCCACAAGAGTACAATGAGCAAAGAAAAAGCAGACATATTTATCCCTTATGCATTTGGGGTTGTCCTTACTGCTATGTCTAATCTTTCTTGGTTGGGGCCAGACTTCACAATCTAAACTAAAACCTGATTGGCCAACAACTTAAAACTTTTCTAAACAGGTAAGGGGCATAGGCTGCAAGCTGGGACATGCCTGTGAGCACGTCCAGCACAGATATCTTGGTTAAAGTACAAGGACATAGAATATACTACGTGCCTGTAAGCATGGCATGTCTATCAGCTACATAGGGCTTAACAAAGAGTTACTAGCACACTTATGATTTATTCTTTAACAAGATAAGAAACTTCAAAGATGATCTTTTCTACTTCCCACGTTTTCTATAAAGGGCCAGATAGTAAATATTTTAGGCTTTGCAGGGACTTGGTCTCTGTCACAAGTGCTGAATTCTGCTGTCACAGCCCAAAAGCAGCCAAAAACAATAAATAGTTGAATGTGCATGACTATCTTCCAATAAAACTTTATTTATAAAAGCAAGCAGGTCTGTGTGGACATTGCAGCAGAGTTAACAGCAAAGAGACTCCCTTGCAGCTGTTCACATAGAGAGGTAACAAGCACTCAGGAAGGTGAATCCTGGGTGAGGGGTGAAGCACAGTGGCTGCCCGAGGGTCCCATGCTCCCTAAGGGTCTACCTCCAGTTCCTGCTGCTGCTACGATTCCACTGCCTTTGAAACTTTCCCAGAAAAGGAGGGCTCCTCTGGCTCCGGTTTGCCCAGCACAGACGTGCTGGAATTTGACTTTCCTAAAGGCGTCAAAAGGGGAAACATCTACAGCCAGCAGGAAAGTGGTGGCTTCAGGCTGACCAGCATCTGCATGAGGCCATATTCAAAAATTAGTCATGCCTCCAAATATGAACTACAAAGGAATGCCAACCTCCCCTTTCCACAAGCCCTCTCCTCCCTCCTCTGCGCTGCAGCCTCTGAAGCCCCTCGCCTACCCCGTACCCTCCCTCCAACCTGGGCACCATGTCTTCCTCCCTTCCTCTGCCTGCTCATCATCCTGTATGTCAACTTGACTTTTTCTGATGCATTCTCCCCATTTTCCTCCCATCTCTATGATTTTACGGCTTTTCTTCATCCATTTGATTCCTTGCATCACCTGAGATTAGAAACTGAGCAAAGACTTCCCTTGAAGACTGGGGTCAGCACTCTCCTCAGCTAGAGATGACACCTTAATTCCAGCCTCTGTCAGCATCTTCACTTCTCACCCCCTCCTGCTAAAGATTCCATACCATGGGCACATTTGGGCGCAAGAACCATGTCACATTCATCTGTGAATCACTGGTGTCCAAAACAGGACCAATAAGCACTTGTGGGAGGAAGTGAGGGAGAAAAGGAGGGGAGAATGGAGGCCGAGAGGTGAGTAGACTCACAGTAGGACTGGCTTCCTGTCTCAGGCATTCCCCTCTTGCCAAGAGAGGCCAGGGCCCAGGTGACTGAAATAAATGCATCTCTCGCTCCTCGTGAGCTCCACCCTCTACGTTAAGTGGAGAGCTTTCCCTCTCTCATGCCCACAGTGTGGCGCAACTGCCCAGAGTTCCCCGCTCTCTCAGAATTGCACGCAGCTTTGTAACACACAGTCCTGGTAGTTCTGCAACTGTCTTTTCAGCTCCTGGCCCTTTGGCCACCTGCTCCCAGCTGTGGCCTCCGAGCCACAGCCCTCAGTGTACCCCTATCCCCAGCCTGCAGCCCTCAGTGTACCCCATCCCCAGCCCGCAGCCCTCAGTGTACTCCTATCCCCAGCCCGCAGCCCTCAGTGTACCCCTATCCCCAGCCCGCAGCCGTCAGTGTACCCCTCTCCCCAGCCCTCACCTGGGGTCCTTCTGCAGCTCAGGCTTCTGCTATTACCTAACGCCGGCAATGCTGTCTCTGCTCCCCCAACCCCTGCACCACTTGCTCCCGCACCTTCTCCTCTGAGACCGGGGCTCCTCCCAGGTGCCTCTCCATCCTCAGCCGCCTTCTCCCCTACACACACTCTGGGTGGGGGTTTCCTTACTCCTGAGCACTCTGTTACCATCTGCACACGGAAGACTCTGTGGTCACTCCCTGAGCACCAGGCCGTGTGTCCTAGCTGCCTCCTGGACCCCCCTCCTCCCCACAGCTGTCCCCCAGCCCCTCCAAGCTGGTGGTTCCTTTCCCTCCACAGCAGCTCTTCCTCCTGAGCTCTGTCTCCACCATTTACGGAAGCCAGAAACCTGGAGTCACCTTGGCCTCCTTGTCTCCTTCACCTGCCACAGCCAATCTGTCAGGAATGTATTTCACCTCTTTAAGGACCCTCCAACTGCCCCTCCCCCATCCCTTCAGCCTGGGCTTCAATTCAGACTTCTCTCCTCTCCTGCCTGAATAATTGCAACAGGGGCGCACCTGGTCTTGTCGTTGGTCCTGAGGTTTGTCATCCATGCCAACTTCGGGGACCTTTCCTGGATATGACAAACCCTACACTTCCCATCCCTCCAGGCCTTGCAGTGGCGAAGAAAATGAGTTCATATCGCTCTCATCCAGCTGTGCTCCATCCTGACTCCAGCCTTATTCCTCTCCTTTCCCAGCTGAAATTCCTGGGGCAGGTGGCTCCCCCAACCCCATTGTGCCCAGGCCTGTATTCACACGAATACACCCTTGTAGAGTGAGTCCCCACATGGAAGGGTCACCTCAACCACTTTCTGCTGCTTCCCTTGCAGACATTTCCAACTTTGTCACATATTCAAAAATGGCTTTCCATGGACCCGATGGGCAACCAGCAAGCTAACCCACTGGGTGCCATGAAAAACACGAAGCAACAGCCACATAGGAGAGGGGATTTCCCGCTTGGAGATGATCATCCTACCTGATGGATGAGGACCCCCGGTGCAAGGTCACCCGGCTCCCATCTGCCCGAAGGCTCTCAATTCTAAACTTGTCCTCTCAAAGGCTAAACCAATCTGCAAGCTCATCTGGATGGTGTCAGGTGGTGAACCATTATTTAACATGCGATTCAATGTTGTTCATTTAGTGTATGCCACGGGCTCCACGTTCCATGTCCCCATCTTGAGAGTGGGGGGCCTGGGGTGAGGGATCTTTAGGCAAAAAGAACCAGGCCAGATTGGTGTTCACAGTGCCATGTGGTCAGGGAGGCTTTCCAAGCCCTGTGGGCAAACTCTGGGGAAAACAGGTCACCAGAGCCCCTGTGCAGGCTTCAAAATAAAAGCCTTCTGAGAGAGCTGTGCTAGGGTGGCTGGCAGAGCAACAAGGCAAGGCCTGGGGAAGCTGGAGAGAGAAGGGAAGGAAATGGGACCCTAGGGGAAGAAAGCGCTTTCTGGAGAGAACCCTGGAGGTGTACCAGTTGTTACAATGTGGACATGCATCTGTAGCACTTGGTTCCACGCACTGCCCACCCCACCCCCAGCACCGGTGTCACCCCTCCCCCTCCCCCGGCACACCCAGAACCTCCTCACATCCAGCACCTAAAGGGTTAATGCTCAGCACATCTGGGGGCCACCTGGACACTGCTCTTGGATCAGACGATGGTTTTGACTATGACCCCTGGAAAAAATAATGGCGTAAACTGCCACCGATGCAGCAGTGGCTCACAGAGCATCCGCTTCTCCACATCATCCTATTTGGAGCACACACCAGCCAAGGTTTACAGAGCCTCAACGGCTGCCAGGCACAGTGCTAGGCCTTGGGGAATCAGACGCAAAGAAGGCACAGCACAAAGTCAGGTAAGGCTTAGGGACCCAGGAGTTGCTACGTTTGGCTCAAGATGAAGCAGGAGGGGAGAAACAAGAGAGGAGAGGCTGGGAGGTCAGCAGCAGACGGACCAAAGAGGGCCTTCTAAGTCAAGCCAAGGTGTCTGAACTGATCAGGCGGGCCAGGAGAGGTGCGGGAAGGATCTGAAATGGGTGAGGTTTGTGTTTTATCAAGAACACCATGGGTGCCAAAGGGAAGAGAGGTTGCAGCCTGACAAGACTAGAAACTGGTCATTGGGCTGAGGGTGAGCTCAGGCCAGGGATGATAGGGTCTGAGGAGGAGGACAGTGGAGATACACAGAAAGCAGAATCACAGGTCTGTGGCTGGTTCCACACAACCGCACCATGTACCAGGCAAGCCTCAATGGTCCTCTCCATTCGAAAGATCGGGCAGGTTAAGGTTGCAGAACAATATTGTATGCTCAGCACAGCTCCAGGTGCTTTTCAGATAAAATACCCAGCGAGATGTGTACTCATTCAATTTCCACTTTACCGATGAAGAAGCGAAGGCAAAGAGTGTGTAAGTGACCGGTCCCAGAGGCAGCTGGCAGTGTGGAAACAGGTTTGCAGAATCCCAGCCTTAGACTGGGAGCTGAACAGGTGAGGTGAATTGAGGGCTTATGATAGGACAGCCTAATAACCAGCACACTCTGGGGACTTCCAAAGAAACAGTCTACAAACCTTGCAGCAACTCCCAAAGCATAATTTTGAACTGGTACTAGAAGACAGTAGAGTCAGATGAACATAGTCAATGTGAGAAGAGGGAAGAACTCAGAAAGAGACGCACGTTGGCTTTGAAGAAATGTACATTTATTCTGTGTCTTGAAGGGGAAATCCCAGGAATGGAACTCAAAGCAACTAGAAAGGAAATGCAGGCTCAATATAAAGAATTTCTAATAATCCAGGCTGCCTTTTGAAGGAATAAGCTTCCAGCCGAAGGAAGTATGCAAGAATGAGGCCATGCCCCTGCAGAGTGAGCCACCTGGAGAGGAGGGATGTCCCTGAGAAAGAACTGAGAGGTTCAATCAGAGGAAGGCTCTGGATCCAGATTAATTAAGTTCAAATTCCAGTGTGCTGTTTACCAGCTAAGTGACTTTAGGAAAGTTACTCAGCCTCTCTGTGGCTCAGTTTTGTTCATCGGTAAAATGGCACTAAGAGGAGTGCCTATCTCATAGGGTGGTTAAATGAATTAATACATGAATTAATAAATGAATTAACTCACCACTCTCAGCACTAATAGGATCAGGGAGCCAAGCAGACAGCCATGGGAATAGGTGGCCGATGGCACTGTTCTCAGGGAAGCAGCTCAGGAACTGGTCAGTGAGGGACCAGGAAAGCCATGTTTCTGTGGATTCTCTTGAAGGACAGGCTGCAAACAGGCTCCAAGCACTAAGCAAGACTTGCTTACATCCATGCCCTCTTTGCATTTACTTAGTTGTTTTTCCTTAGCATTTAGTAAAACATTTTGACAGTTTCAGTCTGACTTTCATATTGTAAGAATAAATCCAGGAAAGAGTTTTGGCCCCAGTTGGGCCAGAACATTAAAGGGATAGCAGTGACCCTTGAGACCAGAGTGAAGATGCTGAAAGGGGTCAAATCCAGACTCCAAGGACTTTGGTTCATTGCACTCACACCCTTGCCTGCCAGGATTGTAAAAGCAGGAAGCAAAAACCAAGAAGACAGAGACAGCTAGGTAAATTGTAAAATCCATTTATTTATTCATGGCCAAGCCTTACTTCTAATGTGAAACTGTGTTAGTCTGATTCTCTCTCTCTCTCTCTCTCTCTCTCTCATTCTCTCTCTCTCTCTCTCTTTCCCCCGCCCCTCCTTCCCAAGACTGAGAACTGAAGGATGGCTACAACTAGAAAGGAAGTCTAGCCGTCCTGTCCAAATCAAACTGACCTCATGCATCAGTCAGGGTCCAGTCAAAACCAGAAAGCACACACACCAGTTACTTTAACAGAGGGAATTGACTGTAGGGAATCAGTCAGACAGGTTTCCGGGGACAGAAAAGGAAACAGGAGAATTAACTGAGATGCCTAGAGATAGTATCTTCAGGAAGGAGCTTTGCCTCAGGGCTGTCAGAACAGAGGGGGGAAAGATGGTGGTGCACAGAACCCAGAAGCTCCAAAAAGAGACTCCGCAAGCTGGGACGTGGATGGCTGAGGAGGGGACACTGGCCAGTTGATCCTCAGATCTTGAGGGACTGTGATGGGACTGATTTGGAGGATTCTGGGAAAAACTGGAGGTGGCAACCAAGTGCTGCTGCCAGGGTGAGGGGCCAGTGCTGGGGTGAATAAGTGAGGCTGAGAGGATGCTCAGGGGATGGGCAAGTGGAAAGGAAAGCACAGGGCTCTTCTCCTCCAGCCTTGCAGGCTCCCTCTAGCACCCACCAGTGGCAGGACCTCACAGGAGGCAGCTGGCAGTGTAGAAATGGGTTTGCAGCATCTCGGCCTTAGACCAGGAGCTGAAAAGGGGAGGGTGAATGGGGGGCTTCTATGAGATGACAGCTTAATAACCAGCATACTCTGGGGACACCCGAAAAAATAGGCTACAAATCTTGCAGCAACTCCCAAAGCATAACTTTGAGGTACAAACTCTTTTGGAAATAAATTATGAGAGCACCTGCTATGTACCAAATACTGTGCTGGGCACTATGAGAAGGCATGGAACTAGAAAGAACGCTTCAGAGCTGAATGTTCAAATGGTGGCTCTACCATTGCATGTTGGGAGACCTCAGACAAGTTACAACATTGACCTCTGTTTGCTCCATCATAAAATTCGGATGGGGATGGCTACTGTATATCTCATGGCATAATTAAAAGAATTGAATGAGCTGATGAATGTAAAGTGCCTGGCACACCATAGCTTCCGGTTGGTTTTTCCCTCCTTTTCACTCTTGTGTTGGTCCCTCCTCTGCCCCTGGTCTTTTTCTTTCTCCTCTGTCATCACCATGATCGATACCACCATCACCATCCTCATCACCACCACCACTGTCATCATCATCACCAAGCAAGATGAAATGTCAACATTAACGGGAGTTTGGAAGAAAGATTTCTCTGCACCATGTGATGCTGTTGGGTATCATTCTGCCCACAGTAGAACTTCCTTCAAAATTGGAATCAATCCTTCCAAACCCTGCTGCTGCTTTATTGATGCAGTTTATGGAATAGTCTACATCCTTCATTGTCATTGCAACAATATTCACAGCATCTTCACAGGAGTAGATTTCATCTCAAGAGACCACTTTCTTTGATCATCCATAAAAAAGCAACTTCTCATCCATTCAAGTTGAATCATGAGATTGCAGCAGTGCAGTCACGTGTTCGGGCTTCACTTCTAATTCTACTTCTCTTGCTATTTCTACCACATCTGCAGTTCCTTCCTGCACTGTAGTCTTGAACTCCTCAAGGTCATCCGGGAGGGCTGGAATCAACTTCTTCCAAACTCCTTTAATGTTGATATTTTGGCCTCCTCCCATGAATCAAAAATATATTGAATAGCATTTAGAACAGTGAGTCTTTTCCAGAAGGTTTTCAATTTATTTTGCCCAAATCCATCAGAGGAATCACTGTCTATGGAAGCTGACGCCTTGTGAAATGTGTTTCTTAAATAATAAGACTTGAAAGTTGAAATTACTCCTTGATTCATGGGCTGCAGAATGGTTGTGTTAGCAGGCATGAAAACAACATTAATCTCCTGGTACTCCGTCAGAGCCCTTGGGTAACCAGGCACATTATCAATAAGCAGTAATATTTTCAAGGGGATCTTTTTTCTGAGCAATAGGTCTCAACAGTGGGTTTGGAGTGTCAGCGAACTATGCTGTAAACCGACGTACTGCATCTAGGCTTCATTGTTCCACTTATGGAGCACTGGTACAGTAGATTTAACATCATTCTTAAGGGCCCTAGAATTTTCAGAGTGGTAAATCAGCATTGGCTTCAACTTAAAGTCACCAGCTGCATTGGCCCCTAACAAGAGAGTCAGCCTGTCCTTTGAAGCTTTGAAACCAGGCATTGCCTTCCTCTCTCTAGCTATGAAAGTCCTAGATGGTATCTTCTTCCAACAGAAGGCTGTTTCATCCACATGGAAAGTATCTTACTTAGTGTAGCCACCTTCATCAGTGATCTTAGCCAGATCTTCTGGATAACTTGCTGCAGCTGCTCCCTCGGCCCGTGCTGCTTCACCTTGCATTTTTATGTTATGGAGACAGCTTCTTTCCTTAAATCTCATGCGTTACTGCTCGGTTGTCTTCCAGCTTTTCTTCTGCAGCTTCCTCTCCTCTCTCAGCCTTCGCAGAATTGAAGAGAGGTAGGGCCTTGCTCTGGATCGGACTCTGGCTTAAGGCAATGTTGTAGCTTGTTTGGCTTTCTATCGAGATCGCTCAAACTTTCTCCATATTGTCAATAAGGCTGTTTCACTTTCTTATCATTCACGTGTTCACTGGGGTAGAACTTTTAATTTCCTTCAAGAACTTTTCCTTTGCATTCACAACTTACCCAACTGTTTGGTGCCTACCTTTCGGCCTCTCTCGGCTTTTGGCATGCCTTTGTCATCAAGTTTAATCATTTCTAGCTTTTGATTTAAAGTAAGAGGCAGGCCTTTTCCTTTCACTTGAACACTTAGAGGCCATTTTAGGGTTATTGACTGGCGTAATTTCAGTACCTTTGTGTTTCAGGGAATAGCGAGAGAGACAGGGAATGGCCATTCCATGGAGCAGTGAGAACACACACAGTGTTATTGATTAAGCTTGACACCTTACATAGTCATGGCTCATGGCAATTACAATAGTAACATCAACAACAATCACTGATCACAGATCACCATAACAGATATAATAATAATGAACAGGCCAGGTGCAGTGGCTCACGCCTGTAATCCCAGCACTTTGGGAGGCCAAGACAGGCAGATCACCTGAGGTCGGGAGTTCAAGACGAGCCTGACCAACATGGAGAAACTCCATCTCTACTAAAAATACAAAATTAGCTGGGCGTAGTGGCAGGTGCCTGTAATCCCAGCTACTCGGGAGGCTGAGGCAGGGGAATCTCTTGAACCTGGGAGGTGGAAGTTGCAGTGAGCTGAGATTGTGCCATTATACTCCAGCCTGGGCAACAAGAGCGAAACTCCATCTCAAAACAAACAAACAAAATAATAATAATAATGAAAAAGCTGGAAATATTGCAAGAATTGCCAAAATGTGGCACAGAGACATAAGGTGATCACATATTCTTGGAAAAATGGCACTGATAGAGTTCCTGGATGCAAGGTTTCCACAAACTTTCAATTTGTGAAAAACGCAGTATCTGCAAAGTGCAACAAAGCAAAACCCAATCAAATGAGGTGTGCTTGTATTCTGAAATGAATGTTCCTTTGAGAGGATATTCATATGTTTATTCATATAATAAAGTCATATATTAAAAGTAAAAGAATATTTGGAGGCTTACCACCTTGTGGTGAAATTGCTAGGTCAAAGAGCATGTACTGCTTTTGTATTTTTTTTTTTGAGACAGAGTCGAGCGTCACCCAGGCTGGAGTGCAGTGGTGAGATCTCAGCTCGCTGCAACCTCTGCCTCCCAGGTTCAAGCAATTATCCTGCCTCAGCCTCCCAAGTAGCTGGGATGACAGGCGCCTGCCACCATGCCCAGCTAATTTTTGTATTTTTAGTAGCGATGGGGTTTTGCCATGTTTACCAGGCTGGTCTTGAACTCCTGACCTCAAGCAATCCATCCGCCTCAGCCTCCCAAAGTACTGGGATTACCAGCATGAGCCACCACATCCAGCCTCATGTGCATTTTTAATTTGGATGGAAACCACAAAACTTCCCTCCTAAAATAGAAATTTACATTGTCTTAATTCATTGCCATCACTGAATACAACAGTACTTAAATCCTGTAATCCTAGCACTTTGGGAGGCCAAGGCGGCGGATCATGAAGTCAGGAGTTTGAGACCAGCCTGACCAACGTGATGAAACCCCGTCTCTACTAAAAATACAAAAATTAGCTGGGTGTGGTGGCGGGTGCCTGTAATCCCAGCTACTCAGGAGGCTGAGACAGGATAATCGTTTGAACCCGGGAGGCAGAGGTGGTAGTGAGCCAAGATCGAGCCACTGTGCTCCAGCCTGGGTGGCAGAGCGAGATTCTGCCTCAAAAAAAAAAAAAAAAAAAAAAAAACCATCTGATAAGTTTAAAAAAAAAAGTACCTGATTTTGGTTCATATTTCTCTGAAGGCAGAGGAGGCTGAGCATATTTTCATACATTTATCAGCCATTTGTATTTCTTTCCCTATCACCCTCCTGTCTACGCCTTAGCCCCCTCTTTTCTACTGGACTGTTTATCTTTTTCTTATTGATTATGAGCTCTTGGCAAATCAACAGCATTGGTCCTTTTTCTAGCACTTGTCTGAAAGTATTTTTTGGCCATTTAGTTGTTTGCTTTGAACTTGGTCTATGGCATTTTTTTTTTTTCTCACACAAGTTTTACATTTGCTACAGTAATGCTTGTCAATCTATTTGTTTATGGTTTCTGGGCAGACTCATGTCTTCTGAGCTGTGTCTATCCTTGCCAGCAGGTTGAAGGAATTTCCCTGGGTTGCTCGGCGACACGGCAGCCACTGGATGTGTCTGGGCTCGCCCTCCGCCACCTCCATGCAGGGATGCCGCCCCTTGGAAGATTCAGCAAACACAGCCCCTTGGCCTGCTCCAAGAGGGCGGCTGCCTTGCCTTTCACAGCCAACTTCGGGATGCGCCCGGCTTTGGTTTTCCCCTGACATCCAGCTCCTTTTAAGGAGCTATGCATCTTATACGTTTCTTAATCCCCCAACTAAATTTACCAGCTGTTGCTTGCAGCCAAGACATCAGCTAAATTAAACTTTGGAGTGGCAAACATGGTGTATCAGATGCACCTCGGTGAGCTGTGGTGGGAGCAGCCACTCCCCATCTGTCCTGAGGGCTGGGGGTCACGCTCTCCCTTCCCTCCTGGAATCTGGTCACGGCAGCATCTCCCTTCATTTAGAAGCACTAGGGTCCCGCCACCAGGGTACCATGTGTGTACTGAGTTACTTTCATCGTTGCAAAGATTCATCCATTCATTCCACAGATATTTACTGAGGACTCAATTATTACCGGGCACTGTTGTGGCAGTGAAGAAACACCTGAGATTTTCTTTCTCGTGAGGGAGAAAAATGAGAAACAAAGGAATGTATAATCCACAGTCAAGCAGCAAGAGAATGTCGAAGCAAGGGAAGCAGATTGAGACAGAGAGAGAGAGAGAGAGAGAAAGTGAGGGAAGGGCTGGGTGTCTCTTTGGCCCTGGTGGCCAGGGAAGGCCTCTCTGATGAGGTGACATTTGTGCAGAGACTGGGATGAGGTCCTCGAGACAGCCATGTGGGTATCCGGGGTAGAAGATTCCAAGGCATGTTCTAGGACCAGCAGGGCCATCAGCACCGGCAGTAAAGGAGGAAGGGCTGGGTGAAAAGTGAGGTGGGGCGGGCCGTGAGAGGAGGCTGGGATTCTCTTCCATGTGCTAAGGGAAGCATTTCGAGGGTTGAGAACTGGGAGAAGAGTGATGTGTTTTCCATCTGAAGTGTTTGGTTTACATTTATACTCTATGGCAGCCTAGGCACAGGAAAGGTCAGAGGTGGGTTGACAGTACAAGAGAACTGATAGGCCATGTGCAGTGACTCACATCTGTAATCCCAGCACTTTGAGGAGCCGAGGCAGGTGGATCACCTGAGGTCAGGAGTTCAAG
The DNA here is from genome assembly GCA_963573385.1 of Cacajao melanocephalus. NCBI lineage: Eukaryota > Metazoa > Chordata > Mammalia > Primates > Pitheciidae > Cacajao > Cacajao melanocephalus. Next base: position 73,813 of record CAUYLG010075606.1, read on the forward strand.
ACCAGCCTTGCCAACATGGTGAAACCCCGCCTCTACCAAAAATTAAAAAAAAAAAATAGCTGGGCGTTGGGGCGCACGCCTGTAGTCCCAGCTACTTGGGAGGCTGAGGCAGGAGAATCTCTTGAACCTGGGAGGTGGAGGTTGCAGTGAGCCAAGATGGTGCCACTGCACTCCAGCCTGGTCGACAGAGTGAGCCTGTATCTCAAAAAAGACAAAAGAAAAAAACAAAACAACAACAACAAAAGGACTGATGGTGGCCACATGCCAGCTGTGATAGCGAGGCTTCAGGCACCCCAGAGCAGCTCCTGGAGATCCCTCAAGTGAGCAGAGCAGGTGTGCCCTGTGCTGCTCCTGTCACATATTGGGAATGTGGATGGGACTCTCCCTGCTCTGGACACAGTTACAAAGCAGGAAGGAAGGTCTGCCTGGCTGGAACCTGCATCCCTGTTCTCTGGAGGGAGGAAGCCCTTCCCTCACACCTGGACACTCAAGCCCAGCAGACTCTCTGCTTGGGTCCAGCTGTGACCCCGTGTCCTGCTACGAGGCCCCAGCTGCTCAGCCTGGCCTCCGAGGACCTGTCGGATTGGCAGGGACTGGCCATCCTGTGCAGACACTGCAGACTGGGGCTGGCCCTCAGTGCTGAAGCCTCCCAAGTTGAACTGGCCAGCACATCGAGGCTGGGCCAAAAGTGCAGCCCAGTGCCAGCTTGCAACGAGGCTCCCGGGAGGAACAATTAGAAAGCACCACAAAACACCTGGTGGACAACAGGGGCTGGAGAAATGCCAGCTCCGGCTCCAATCACACAGGCTCAGGCAGCGCAACAGCCACGAGACATGCACGCCACCTGGGTGGTGTTGAAGACAGGCGGGGACCAGCCCAGGAGGAGCCTGACCACTTGCTGACTTGACAAGCTTACACACACACACACACACACACACACACACACACACACACACACACACACAGAGTCTGCTCCATAGGAATAGGCCCTGATATGGTTTGACTGTGTCCTCACCCAAATCTCATCTTGAATTGCAGCTCCCATAATTCCCATGTGCTGTTGTGGGAGAGGCCTGGTGAGAGATCACTGAAACATGGAGGCCCACCTTTCCCCTGCTATTCTCATGATAGTGAATAAGTCTTGTGAGATCTGATGGTTTTATAAAGGGGAGCTTCCCTGCAAAAGTTCTCTTCTCTTGTCTGCTGCCATGTGAGACGTGCCTTTCACCTTCCACCATGATTCTGAGGCCTCCCAGCCATGCGGAACTGTGAGTCCAGTAAACCTCTTTCTTTTATAAATTGTTCAGTCTCAGATATGTCTTTATCAGCAGTGTGAAAATGGACTAACACAGGCCCCATCACTCATTTCTGTGGAGTAAGTGCCCTGAGGCCCAAATATCACCCCCATGATTCCATTGTTAAGCCCCAAATTCCACCATTAAATTCCACTTGGATCACAGATGATGCACATACACAACCATGGCCGAACCTCTCAATTTTATGTTTATTGAACATATAGAGCAGTAGACATCACTGGAAAGGCGTCTCGGTCATTCACAGGGTTCCAGTAAATTGGAGGTGGAAATTATGCCAATCAGAAAAAATACTGCCTTTTTGCCAGTCACCAAATCACTAAAGCTTTATATGTGTAGTCCTACTACTGGCACATCTGCAGATGTCACACACGTAAATGCAACTTGGTGGTCAATTAGAAAATCAACTCAATGTTTCTTTGAACAGATTCTTTAAGCTTCCTGCATAAATCTTCCACCAAATTAACATTAGCTTTCCAAAGAGAAAAGAGCATTCTGCGACCATTTCCACCGCAATTTAATTCTTTTTTAGTTCCCAGAATGATGGCAAACACGAGAGCAAAGCCATCAGGAGTGAGGATGATGGCTCAGCATTTTTGAGGCCTTCTGAATATATCAAAGGGAGAAGCTAGAGGTTAAAACAGCCCTCAATAGAGGAACCTGCCATGTCAAAGGAATGTGCAGGAAGGCTGAGCAGATTAATTTCCTCCTGGATAAAATATTCCTTCTGATCATAAAGAAATCTGCTCAGAAATAACTCCAGCGAACCATGAAACTGTTCCAAGAGGGGCTAAGTGGCAAATCATAGCTTTGATGGTGACAAAAAAGAAAGTGAGATCACTGGATTCAACTTTGTCCTTTCCTTGCATCCTTCAAAAGCGAAATCCCCAGCTCCCCTCCTTATCTCCCCCGAAGCACTGTACATTTCTCATGTCCTATAGGAACAAAAGGGCTTATGACCAGATGAGCAGTCAGCCAGATAACCCTAAGGAATAAAGAGGGCAAAAAGGCTAGGATGAAGACACAGGATGGAGAAACTCTGCCTGGCTCCAGGTGCGTCTCTCAATGTCCACCATCCTGCATCTAGCAACAGGAGTTCCTCAAGTGTCACGGGAGGTGCTCCAGCGGAAAGGGTCCAGGAGATACAGGACAATAGCACATTACAGACCTTTTTCTTCCTCCCTTGGAGAGAAGACTGTAATGCAATGAAAGAATCTTGTTTGCCTTTTATTTTTCCACTGTGTATTTCTCTCTCTCTCTCTCTCTCTCTCTCTCTCTCTCTCTCTTTCTTTCTTTCTTCTTTTCTTGAGGGGGTCTGGCTCTATCATCCAGGCTGGAGTGCAGTGGTGCAATCTCAGCTCACTGCAACCTCTGCCTCCTGGGTACAAGCGATTCTCCTGCCTCAGCCTCTTGAGTAGCTGGGATTACAGGCGCACACTACCACGCCTGGCTAATTTTCATATTTTTAGTACAGACAGGGTTTCACCATTTGGCCAGGCTGGACTCAAACTCCTGACCTCAGGTAATCTGCCCGCCTCAGCCTCCCAAAATGCCGGGATTACAGGTGTGATCCATTGTGCACTTCTTGAATGTATTTGGCCATGGAATGCTCTATTCATCAAACGTCTGTAACAGTCTGTTAAAATGCAAGTATTTCCACCTAGGTTTTAGCTGAGGGTCTAAGATAAGAGTTGCCACCTGTTCTCACTGTTGCCTGCATCACATTTCAAACTGGACACTTTTTCTTAAAGAGACAGACAGTAAACAGGTTTTGTGGGCCATGGCTCATTTGGCCACAGACTATAGTTTGCCAAGCCCTGCTCTACACCCTTCATGCTGGACTTGCAAAGGAGAAGGTGAAAAAAAAAGAAAAACAGGTTAGTGGCTCTTGACTTTTCATGCCTCGGAAGGTATAAAAGGGTTAAAGTTGAAGAGGTAGAGAAGACGAAGTTTGCAGTTGTTCTTTAGGGAGAGCTTTTGGGGTACTATGATCCCCAACCCTAAACGGAAACTGTTAGGTGTAGTTCAAGGATCTATTGCCATGGAAAAACCATCCTAAACCTCAATCTTCAGTGGGAGACTATCTCTAAGGATTCCTCAGGTTGGTAGTTGGATGGTGGCTTGTTTAAAAGCATGTGGCACCTCCCACCCCTTCCTCCTGCTCCTGCCATGTAAGGCATGCTGGCTGCCCCTTCAGCCTTCCGCCATGATTGTAAGTTTCCTGAGGCGTGCCCAGAAGCAGAAGCCTATACCTCCTGCAGAACCGTGAGCTGATTAAACCTCTTTTATTTAGAAATCACTCAGTCTCAGGTATGCCTTTACAGTGGTGTAAGAAAGGACCAATACAATCAGTAAAAGTCACAGTCATCTGATATGCTGTCATCTACCAGATTCACGAAAGATCTTGTGGGGAGAATGGGAGATGATTTAATTGAAATGAAATTCATGTAACATAAAATGAACCGCTTTAAAGTAGACAATTCAGTGGCATCTGATGCCTTCAGAGTTCAGAGTGTGCAAATGTTGTACAACCACCACCTCTATCTGGTTCCCAGACATTTTTATCACCCCATCATGCAATTGACCTCAACATCCATTAAACAGTTGACCTCAACAAGCTTGTAGTCAGGTTGGGAGCAGACAATTCCATGGACAAGTTGCTCCATGGCAATGATCATAGTCAACACAGGTGAATATGAGAGTGGTGTGCAAGCAGGGAAAAGCAATCAAAGAGGCTTGAGCATCACCTTTTCCCAGAAGCCCTCCTTGATTCCTTGATGCCACATTGACCTGGGTCCAGTAAAACCCATGGAGCAATTACTCCCTATTCCTCCTTCCCTCCAGCCCCTGGTAACCACCTACCTGCTTTCTGTCTCCAGTTTGACCTTGTCTGAATAGTTCATACACATATGCTCTGTGACCTCTTGGGTCGGGCTTCTTTCACTGAGCATAACTGAATATTTTACACATTTTCCAGTTGAGGAGGAGAGAGCAGAGCTCACACTGTGGCCTGAAGTCAACACAGCATCCCCTGCGCATGCCTTGTCTCTCTCCCTTCTACCTTTCCTCATCCCTTGAGACACGTCCTGCCCTCCTTTGAGGGCCCAGAAGTCAGATCCACAGAACCGGGTGAGTCCCTCCTCTGCCATTTTTCTTGGACATCATATGCCCTCTCTGAGCCTCAGGGTTCCCATTTGTAAAATGCAATGCTTGACAAACAATGTGAATATACCTAACAGGACTGACTTCTGTCCTTAAAAATGGTTAAGATGGTGAATTTTATGTGTTTCTTTTACCATAATTTAAAAAGCAATATAAGGGAAAACCTTTAGAAAATGAGATGGTTGGATTGGTGACTAAGGGCTTTCTAGTCCTGTAGACCTGTGAGACCAAGCACTCGGGATTGAGACTTGAGGAAAAGACAGACAAGACAAGGAGACAGGAAGGAAAGGAACAAAGGAGGAGAGAGACAGCGGTGGGGGGAGGAGGAGGAGAAGGAAGAGGAGGAGAGGGAGGGAGGAAAGGGGGAGGGCCGTCCTGCATCCTCATTCCTTTCCTCTCTGCATCCTCATTCCTTTCCTCTCTGCCTCGATCGGTGCTTGTGTTTATTTCTCAATTCTCAGCCATTGGCATTCTGCAAACCTTGGTCCTAAACCCCAGCATGAGCTGTGGGTTAGTCTGCAGTATTGAAACAAAATGGGAACTATTGGGTTTTCAAACTGATTCAGCCTCTGAGTTGAAACACATTTTTTTCTCAGTCAAATTTGACCCAGAATCAGGATGAAAGTAATAAATATTTAATAAGAAAAACTAGTTCAGCAATGTCCTTAAAACACATCCGCTGTATTACCTGGGGCCTTTACATTGGTACCAACACGAAGCATCCCCCTATTGGCTGAAGGAACGCGGAGGCAGATAGCCACCATACGTTCCAGATTTGCTCAGCAGGTTTCAAACACCTGGTTCCCTGCTCCCCAGAGCACCCTCCCTTATCGCAATGTGGGCTGCCATTTTGGATCAGGAATTAAGATTCACGGGGACAGGAGGCTCTCGCTCCCAGAGAAGGCCACAGTTCCTGGAAGACAAATTACACACCAGCAGGTGCCTCTAAAGTGCAGGTGAATCAGTGGATTTCGACAGCACTGTAAGTAGGAATCCAGGAATGTCTTACGAGAACAAGCACTGTACACACAGAGCCAAAAATAAAACCATCCCCCATTTGATTTATTCTCCTTGGAGTCTGTCCCGGAAAGAAGCTGAACGCTGTGGTGGTGCTTCAAACTCCCAGCAACTGGAAACACAGAAAGAACAAGCAGAATAACAGGAGGCCGTTATCGAGGCAAATGCAGAGTTCTAGGAGGGGCATGAAGTCAGGGGGAAGAAACCAAGGAGGACTTCTGGTAAGAGGTGACACGCTACAAAATGAAGGGTGATCAGCAGGTAGATGGTCAAGTAGAAGTGAGAGGGCAGAACGCCTCTGAAATCAATGGTAACCATGGCTGTATTTAGGTACCAAGAGATTACTGGTGACACGCCCCCCCACCCCCGGCTCTATGTAGCTCCTCTACTTTCTATTGTTTCTTTAAAGAGTACATGTCATATTTATAATAAAATTTTTAAAAGAAAGGAAATGTCGCTGTTTCAAAGGATTTTGAGTTTCCATGAGCACGTGTAATCCCAAAGTTTGGGAGGCGAAGGTGGAAGGATCACATGAGGCCGGGAATTCAAAGCTGCATCTGCGTTGTGATCACAGGAATGGAGACCCTCTGCCTCGAGCACCCTCAGCAGGCTCTTTCTATTGCCTGGCGTGTGTGTTAGCCAGCCTGGGTGGGGGGACTGAGTAACAGAGATGCATCCCCTTACCCTTCTCAAGGCCGGAAGTCTGGGATCAAGGTGTTTTCTTCTGAGGCCTCTCTTTGGCTGAGGATGGCTTCTCCTCCCTGTGTGTGTCTGTGTCCTAATCTCCTCTGCTTGTAAGGACACAAGCCATACTGGATTAGGACCCATTCTAAAGACCTCATTTTAATGTAATCATTTAATTTAATCGCTTTTGTAAAGATCCTGTCTCTAAATGCAATCTCATTCTGAGGTACTGGGGGTGAGGGGCTTCGACACAGGGATTTTGGGGGGACAAAGCCAGCCCATAGCACCAGGGTGTAGATAAGTCATGAGAGGTGAGCCCTTGATTTTCCCCCTTTGCTATGGGAGAATTCAGAGCACTAGAACTTGCCTGATTTTGACGCAAAGAAGCTGGATGCTGAAGAGGACACCTGGGTTGTCGGATGCCTCTACAGCGTCAGCCACTGGCCCTCTCAAGAGCCGGGGAAGAGCACTGGATGGGAGTCCCCAAAAGACACATGGAGGCCAGGTACAGTGGCTTATGCTTGTAATCCCAGTGCTTTGGGAGGCCAAGGTGGAAGGATCATGTGAGGTTCGGAATTCAAGGCTGCGGTGAGCTATGATCATGCCACTGCACCCTGTCTCTAAGAAACACACACACACACACACACAAACACATGCAAACTCATCATCTTTCCCCTCAATACACATGCAAACACACCATACATAGACATGCCATACACCAATACACATGTATACACCACACACCTTACACACCAACACACCACACAGAAACCCACACAGACACATACCCTATACACACAGACATACCATACAGAGAAACACAAAGATGCACACCACACACACACCACACACCAACACACACACCACACACATAACACACAGACATACTACACACCACACGCATACGCCCCCCACACACCAGACACACCACACACACATATCACACACATATACCCCACACACATCCAACACACCATGCACACCACATACACCATACACAGACACATCACACACACCCCCCACCATGCCATACACACGTACCCCACACACACCCCACACATGCCACACACAGACCCACCACACACATCCCACACATCCCACACACACCACACAGACATACCACACACTTATACCACACAGACACACCACACACACACACACCACACACAGACATACCACACAGATGCAGACACACACCTCCATCAAGGGTCATTCTACTCTGTCCTGGGGTTCCTCTGGGCACCACTGGGATGGGATGGAGTCTTCCAGGGAAGAGCATAAATCCAGGTGGCCGAGAGCTCTGTTCACCCCAGCTGCTTGAGCCCTAAGCCACCCTCTTCCCAGAGCCCCAGGCCCTTCCAGACCACAGTGGGTCTAAGCCCCCAGCCCCAGCCCCTTCCAGGTTCAATTCTCCGTATCTCCCCTTCCTCCCCTCCGAGTGGCTCCTCATGTCCCCAGCAAGGACACTGGGTCCTGGTCTTGGAGACCTTCCTGGCAAGCCAGTGGTTTTCAGAGGTGGGCAACGCTGGTTCTCCAGGTTTCTATCCATAAAGTGATTCCGAGTCCCCTCATTCAGGAGGCATGCCAGGATCAAGGGCAGCTCCTCACAATGGCAACCCCCCATTACTGTTCATGTCAGATTTTGTAGACTTTCTTGGACACGATCTCATTTAGTATTCACTACGGCTTCCTCTTTAGCTCCATTTTACAGATGGAAAAACTGAGGCCCAGGGAGGCGAACTGACTGGCTCAGGGTCACACAGTGGGGAAGTGGGTGGAGCCAGGGCAGGCACCCAGGGCCGTCTGTCTGTATGCCCCTACCATCCTCAGGACTGCCTTCCCAGTGGCCGCTGTCTCCCGGGGGGGAAATCGTGCTTAAGCGTGGGTGAGGGGAGGAAGGGGAAACAAGGCCACATGCTCGAGAACTGGCTGTCAGGAATGCCACTGAGATTCCTTTGAGTTAATACACATCATCCCACAGGGCTGATCTCATAGATATCATTAGATCCTGCGATGTCCACCCAGCCTGCCGGGGCCCTGGACGTGAGGAACTCTGTATCCTGTTCCCAGCCACAGCAGGTGGAAATAGTGTGAACTAATGAAATATCAGCAGCAAAGCTAACAGCTGAATGCTTGTCTCCTGGCAGGCGGCAGCTAAGAGATTGCTGGCCCACACACACTGGCCTCCTTCCCTCCACCAGCTGGGAGGCTAGAGCAGACTTCGGGGAGAGCACTGGGCATGAGTGGAGGCAGACAGACCAGGCTCTGGTCCTGGTGAGCTGCGTGACCTTGGGCAAGCGACTTGATTTCTCTGAACCTGTTTGGTTTATCCGTAAAAAGTTTTCATCTGTAGGCTGGGCGCGGTGGCTCATGCCCGTAATCCCAGCACTGGGAGCCCGAGGCGGATGGATCAGAAGATCGGGAGTTCAAGACCAGCTTGGCCAGCATGGTGAAACTTCACTAAAAATACAAAAATATTAGCTGGGCATGATGGTACATGCCCATAATCCCAGCTACTCGGGAGGCTGGGGCAGAACAATTGCTTGAACCCGGGAGGCGGAGGTTGCAGTGAGCTGAGATTGTGCCACTGCACTCCAGCCTGGGCAACACAGTGAGACTCCGTCTCAAAAGAAAGAAAAAAAAAAAGAAAGAAAAGAAAAGTTTTCATCTGTAGAAAAAAGAAAATGGGATCCACTCAGGTAACATAAATGTTACTGGAACTATGCAGATGTGCTCAGCTAAAGACCACGCCTCATTTTAGGGGGTAGAAAGGGGTGTCAGTGTGAGATGGTGGCATCTGCCCAGCTACTCACGGGTCTCCTCCCTGCTCACATTAAGAAACCCTGAAGCTAGAGGAAAATTCCACTGAGCACTGCTACTGCCTTTAAGCAGAGGTCCTAAGTGGGTGGGAGTCTGCAAGGTCTCATGTAGAGCAGGATGGGCCTGGTGGGGGGGTCGTAAGTCCAGGAAAGCAACTTTGGGCCCCAGATTGAGTCATGCTCTAGAAGTTTGATGCAGGGAAACTGGCATTACACTCACCAAGGACTTAGAGCATGAACTTCCCCTGTGCCTGGCACACTTGGGCAGCCCCAGCCCCCAGGGACTCACCTCAACAACCACTTCATGGGCTTTGATGGCTCAGAACCCCTCACCTCTCTGCCTAGGGACAGTCCCCCTCTCCAGGCCATTCCAATGGGGTTGACATTCTGCCCCCTCCAAGCTTGAAGGGTATCTCATGCCCCAGGCCTGTGTGCATTTCGTAATCAACAGTGACAGTTCAGGGATGATGCAGGCCAAGCTGAACTCATCACAGCCATCACAACCAGTGGGGTGCAGCTCTGGGACTTTTTTTTTTTTTTTTTGAGACAGAGTCTTGCTCTGTCACCAGGCTGGAGTGCAGTGGAGCAATCTCGGCTCACTGCAACCTCTGCCTCCTGGGTTCAAGCAATTCTCTCGCCTCAGCCTCCCGAGTAGCTGGGACTACAGGCACGCGCCACCACACCCGGCTAATTTTTGTAAAGCTCTGGGACTTTTGAGCAAGCTCTCAGGCAGCAGACTCCCTTTCCTGCAAAGGACTTGGACCTGAAAGTTTGTAGCATTGCCGGGAGAGCCATCTTGCCACCCTCAGGGGTCAACCAGTTTGAGAGGGTGGCACAAGGTATAGCTGAGAAGTAAGAGAAATGGCATCTTCCTGAAGGGCATTTGGGTTCTGGATCAAACCATGCTTGAACCTTCCTGGACTTTTTAGTTGCATGAGTTAACAAATCCCCTGCTGTCTTAAGCCGGCCCGAGTCAGAATTTCTCATCACTTACAGGCAAAAGCAGACCTGACTGATAAACCCATTTTCTGGCATCAAGGAACCAAATTCATAAAATGAAGGCTGCTTCCATTAACACAGATTCAGAGCAAAAGAAACTGGGTCAAGTTTCCAGATATTCGACTCAGGTTTTAGGACATCTTTACCCTGCTTTAAGTATTGCAGGGCGAAAGATGCTTCAGAATCAGAAAGTGCTCAGTTTAAATCCTAGCTCTCCCATTTACCTCCTGCCTGTGTGGCCTTAGGTAACTCACTAAACCTCTCTGAGATACTATTTCTTCAAACTTCTGAGACAAAGTACATAAAGCACTAGGTACACAGTAGGTGCTCAATAAATGCACCCCCTGACACACACACACACACACACACACACACACACACACACACACACGATATGGTTCAGCCCATCTAGATTTGCTCAGTTAGAACTACATGAAGAAGACCTATGGGGACAAAGAGGAAGGCCATCTGGGCTCCCGAGAATTCACCTGTGGTAGGTGCTGCCCCGGTCTTCTGGTCTTATCCTAGAAGCAGAATAGTGTGGTAGATAGGAGCAATTGCTTTGGACTCAGAGAACCTGAGTGGAAATCCTACCTCCATTCTGTGACCTTAGACAAGCTGCCCAATCTCTCTGAGCCTTGCTCTTTCATCATCAGTAAAATGAAGGTTCCGCCTACCTCTTAAGGGATACAATGTTAGAAACAGATGCTCGGTGCCACAAAGAAAATTAGCACTGAGACAAAGGATCTTTCAGCAACGCAACTTTTACTTCTTGGGCTGCAGGAAGGGTACTCCCGCTAGCCATCCTGCGACGAGAGTACTATAAACAAAGGAAAACACACAAATGTTTTCCTTACGCATTTGGGGTCATCCTTACTGCTGTGTCTGATCTCCGTTGGCTGGAGCCAGACCTCACAATCTAAACTAAAACCCGACTGGCTAGCAACTTAAAACTTTTCTAAACAGGTAGAGGCCATGGAGAGCTGGGACATGCCTGTGAGCACATCCAGCACAAGTATCTTGGTTAAAATGCAAGGACATAGAATGTACTATGTGCCTGTAAGCATGGCATATATAGGATAGGCTTCACAAAGAATTACTAGCACACTTATGATTTATTCTTTAACAAGAAAGGAAACTTTAGAGAGGAACTGTTTTACTTCCCACATAGAAGAACCAAAGTGTGATGCTATGCACGCAGGACCCAGCACAGTGTTCCACAAAGAACTGTGATTATTTTCCCAGGCCCCAGCCAGGGATCTTCTTCAAGGGTTCCTCCTCAAGGCTCTGCTGCATCCCTGCTCCCTGAGCTCAGCCATGCCCACGACTTCAGTTCCTTGACCTCTCTGACGACCACCAAAGTCCCCTGTGTCCAGCCTGACCTCACTCCAGAGTTCAGACACATCTCTGCCAGAGTGTTCCCCAGCCCCCCTAAACCCAGCAGCAGCTCTTGGCTCCTCCACTACCCTCTGGGGGATTTGGGTCAGTCGCCCCGGCCTTGGTTTCTTCATCTATAAGATGATGTCGTTTGCAGCAGGTTGTAGCTGATCACCACGGAGGTTCTCCCAGGACTAACAGCCTGGGATTCAACACCACTCACTACATCATCCCCTCAAATGAGCACCGTCTCCTCCCTAGACTCCCCGCCTTCAATTCAACACCTTCCTTCTTCAGCAAACCCCAGCTTGAAAATTTAGGGTCCACTTGTATTTGTCCCTCTTATTCATGCCACAGCCCCAAGTCTGGAAAATGCTCCCCCAGAGATGCCCCCCCATCTGCACGCTCCTCCCTGTTACTACCACCACCAACCTCACCCAGGCCCCAGCACCACACTCAAGGAGGCTCCAGCCCCAGCTTTCCCCACGCAGCCCGCCCTGGGCTGTTTGTATCCACGGAGCTTCCAAACAGCCTTCACATGGAGCCTGGGCTTCCTCATGTCACTGTCAAGAACTAGACCCCACCATTGACAATCTCAGTGCCCTGGAGATTATTTTCAGGTTAGGGATGAGGAGAGGAACACTTCATGGTGTTCAGGTTAGATATTCACTACATATTTGTTGAATTCATTTGACTGTTCATGCTTCTCAAAACACATCCCTAGACAGTTATCTCCAATCCAGATAACGTCAGAGATCTCTTTGCAAATCATAAAGGGCTTGGGCCTTTGCTCCTCATTATGTTTTATTTGTTTCTTTGCTTTTGAGACAGAGTTTCACTCTTGTTGCCCAGGCTAGAGTGCAATGGCACGATCTCGGCCCACCACAACCTCTGCTTCCCAGGTTCAAGAGATTCTCCTGCCTAAGCCTCCAGAGTAGCTGAGATTACAGGCATGTGCCACCACGCCCGGCTAGGGCCTTTGTTCCTCAAAATGTCATGTACATGTGACATTTTGCACACAATTTCAGGGGGTCCATTTTCCCCTGGCCCTAGTGCATCTAGAGAGCACAGTTTACCTCTGATTGAGCTCATTTTACAGATGGAAAGACTGAGACAGACAGAGGAAGCCACTTGGCTGAGAATCTGCAGAACATCTCCCCCTACCAGGCACTAGATCCTCGCACCGAAGTGCTGAGTTGGCTCCCAGCCCCAGGCCCACGGCTTTGAGCAGCACGTCACTTAATATCCAATGTCTTTGTGCTGTTTCCTCATCTGTGCGAGAGGCACCATGTATACCTGGCAAGGCTGGAGTGAAAGATCATGTAAGCCTAGGAATGGGACCCAGCCCCATACACAGAGGACAATTCTTGTTTCATTCTTTTCCTTGCTGTTTCTTTTCCTTTCCTGGCAGGATTTGGAGGAAGGAAACATGGCTGCCATCTACAGTGGTCACAGAAGGCTTCATGGAAGAGGCAAGCCCTGCCTGGGCCTCAATTTTGGGTGCTGGAGGGAAGCAGGGGCCAAGAGTTATTAATAGTCCTGGCCTGATGGGTCCAGGGAGGCTGAATGTGATACAGATACCCAGCACCGTGGTTGGGGAGTACCTGACACCGGAAGGGGAGGGGGCCAGGGGCTGCGGGGAGTGCCACCTCCCAAAATAGCCAGAGCAGAAGCCTATATAGGTGGCCATCCCACCACCAGGCTCACTTCCTAACAGGACCTCCCACCAGCCCAGCCTTTCAGTGCAAGCTCCAGCCCTCCACCCCCACCCGAGGTGAGTGGCAGCGACCAAGGTTAGAGGATAGAGGGATGCAGCCGGATGAGACAGCTAGAAGGGACAGCCACATCTCCCTGTCCCTAGTGACCCAGGGGGTGCTGGAAGCAAGGCAGCTGGAGAGTACAAGGCTGAGAGTACCCAATCCTGCTTCTCCACCCAGACTCCTGGTGTGGCCTGGGGCAAACCCCTCCCCCTTCCCTGGTGGGTGGGCCTCAGATTCCCCAGGGTGGAGCCAGACATCTGGTGATGCCATCAAAGGGGGCCCAGAGGGCAGAGGAGGCAGGAGGAGGACTACTGAGGGCTGACGGGTTGACCTAATGACATTGGTGCTGTGGCTGGGAGGACTCAGCCCCGGAAGGAGTGTCAAGTTGATGGGAGAACTCAGCAGCAGGCAGACATGGAGGAAGGAGACAGAGGAAGACTGGGCTCTTGTCGAGGCTCCAGCCTTTGTGACAAGGTCACTGCTTAGGGGCTCACTAGAAGCCAGTGTGTGGCTGAGATGTGTGGGACCTGATGAAGCTGGTGATCAGGGAGGATCACAAAGAGGGTCACTGAGCTCCACGTGAGTGAGCCAGCGGTGGGCCCTGCTCGCTACTGCTTCGCCGTGTGTCCTTAGGCCACTCACGGACTCTCTGCTGCCTCAGTTTCTCCACTGGCATAGCTGAAGGATCCTTTGGCTAGGGAAATCGGTTCTCCAACTACGCCCCTGGAGTGAGCAGAGCCTGGGAGTTGAAATGATAGCAGAGGAGCCCGGTGTGTCTGAGTCAGCAGCCCCGTTGGGGACAAGGTAGAGAGGTGACAGCAGTAGCAGCAGGGGCCAGAGCAGCTGAGGGGTCCTGGGAAGTCCTGGAGCTGAGAGGCATCAAGTCAAGAGCTGCAGCCTGGGTGCCTTGGAAGCCACTGGCGCGCTGTGGCCTAAAGGAGCTGACTCACAGGGAGGGGGCAGCTGGAGCCAGCCGCGGCATCCTAAGGTTTCCAGGAAGGGCAGCCATCCATGGCTGAGCTGCAGGAGACAGTGTTGACAGTGAATGTCAGGGAATTTGAGCTACTGGGCAGCTGGACCTGGTGTGCCCTGGTCCACACCACCCAGGGCAATCACAGCCCCAGGCCCTGCCTACCTGCTCATACCTTAAGTTGGAGTTCCCAGGTCCCACTACAAGGGACCGCTGATGTCAACACATCGGAGAGACAGAAGCCCAGCAAAGGTCACAACCCAAGGTCACCCAGGGACTTAGTACAGCCCAGGATCTAGAACGCAGGCCTCCTGACTCCCCAGCCAGTGCTCACACACTCTAGAAGCAGCTGATTGCAGCCTGAAACCTTGGGAACCCTGGAGAAGAACACAACTGGTCTCTGGCTGCATAAAGATAGGCACCGTGACATATTCCAGAGGGGAAGCTCAGACCCCTATGCCTGCTTATGTTGCCTAGAAAGTGTGGTCTGAAGGTGCTACCCTCCTTCCAAACATATGTGGGGCTTTCTGGGAGGGAGCATAGCATTCCAAGTAGCCTCCCCCAACCTACTCTGCCCAAAAAAGTTAATGGAAGCAGCGGGATTCTGGACCCACGACGCCAGGGCCCAGGAGACCAGTAAAGCAAGAGATCTGAGAATTGTTATTTGAAAAATCAAGCCAGCAAAAAATTAAAAAATAAAAATTTAAATCAGGTTCTAGAATGTGCATCCCTGGCCAGATGTGGGATGAGGCCCCAGCAACTCCTGCCCATCCCTGTCTGTGCCACCTCCTCCCTGAATCAGTCGGGTCAGGTTTCACGACCTCAGAGCTCAGATTTTGCAGCATAAATTTGCATCCAGGACAGACCAGAGTAGAGGCTGAGGTAGGAGTGGAGAGAAAGGTAGCAGGGTCTAGGGGTCCCGGGGTGCAGGCTGGCCCCTGAGGGTTCCAGATCTTCCCCCAAGCTGCAGGACATCCTCTGAGGTGCCGAAATCGGAGACCCCGCACTTCCTGCGTGCCCTTGACGGCAGGTGGACTTCCAGACCCCGCTGGTGATGCTGGTGTCCCCTAAATCCCAGAGGTGGCCCTCTCCCCTCGTGTCCTGGCCGCAGCCCCTGAGATCCCGAGGACCCCTGGCCTGGCGGTGCAGGAGCCAGAGCAGGTCCGCGCGCTCTCCTGTCCGCAGCCTGCGCTGCTCAGCAGCGCGGCTGGACTGAGCCTCTCCCGCTGCGCTCAGAGCCCGGGCCCCTGGCGCCATGCCAGGCCCGGCGGGCGTGCGCCCGGCGCGCAGCACTGCAGCGCTGGTCATATGAGCAGAAATGATGAGAAAAGCACTTTTTAATCTTTTCGCACTTGCTCTGCCCGCTCAAACAGTTGCAGGATGTCGATGACAGACTTGCTCAACGCTGAGGACATCAAGAAGGCGGTGGGAGCCTTTAGCGGTGAGCAGCGCGCTCCCCTCCCCATCCCTCTCCCCAAGTCCACCTCCCGCGCCCCTGCACTCCACCGGCCCGGCCCGCGGCTGGCGGGTCCTCCCCAGCGGGCTTCTGCCCATGCTTCCCGCTGGGCGCCGGCGGGGTCGGGGCGGGGGCGTCCTTGGCAGTTCCCAAACTCTGTCCGGGCGGGACTTGGCGAGGGGAGCGGGCGGGGAAGCGAGCGCCCTGCCCAAGTAACAGAAACTTGAGGGTGCCGAAGGCCGGGTGGCCACGCTGGGAGGGCTCAGGGTCTGGGACCAAGGGCGAAGACTAGGGTCAGAGGAGAGACCTCCAGGGTCCTTGTACGCGCTCTCCAGACGTCCTGTTTAAGGCACATGGAGAGGGCGCATCCTCCTTTCCAAGCGACCCCTTTCCTGGACCCTCATTCTGGACAGGACTTTTCCCGCCAGGCGGTAGCCATTGCTGGCCCCCTGAGTGTCCTAGTTCCCTTACTGGGGTTCAGCAACGGATCTGCGGGCGAGGTGACCTTCTGGAGCCGGCGTGCAGCTCTGCCCAATCCTGCACAGGGCATCCTTGGCGCCTCAAACCTCCAGCCTCCTTAGGCGGGCCGGGGAGGGGAACTGGCAGTCTCACCTCTCTGAGCCGCCCGAGCTGCCCGGGACTTCAGCGCTTAGGTGCCCGCCTTCCTCCTCCCGTGTCGCCCAGATGGGGAAATCAGGGAACTGGCTTGGAGAGGACAAGATACTTGCCCAAGGTTACCTAGCTGGGCAGAAGGGGTACTGGAACTGGGTTGCTCAGCCTAGTGTCGGAGGTGGACAGGGCAACTTTCCTTGCCTCTAGCCCAGTGCTGAGGGGAAGAGAACATGAATTCAACAGCCACCCCTTACACACACAGTACATGATCGAACCTTGTACCCTTCCCCAGGTGTTCTAATAGAGGACCCCAAGATATAGAAAATTGCAGCCAGAAAAGGACCCCCATTCCTTTCTGCTTTGCACCTCCTCCCCTGTGCACAAGCCACCCTCCCAGGGTTCTGGGAAACCCACTCCCTTCACCTCAAGCCCATCTGGGAAGAAACTTAACTGGGTAATTCTCAGGAGCCTCCCAACACGCCCTTCCCACTGCCTCCGAAATGGATTTCTGCGCAGATCCAGGACTTCTGGGTCTGCCCCTCCTCCTCCCACTGTGTGACCTTGAGAGAAACTTGTCCTTTCTATGTCAATTTTCTGGCGACTAGTCTGCGGCCAAGAAAGAAGGTCAACCCTCCTCCCCCTCCTCCCACTACCACGTTCATGCCACCTTCAATTTCCCAGCCCACTCCCAACCAGTTGGCACCCAAAAGGCTTCATGGACACAAGGTTCTCAGAAGAACAAAAGTCTTTGGTTCTTAGGTGCTACTCCTATCATCAGCAATGGGTGCAGTGGAGGAAGGGTGTGGGGGCCGGCTTGAGAGCCAGGGAGGTCTGGGTGTGAACACACCTCTTCCACTCCCAGCCGTGTGACCTTGGAAAGGGCATCCTCCCTTCCCCAGGCTCCCTCAGCCCTCCAATGGAGGTGGGCACCTCTCATTTCCCACGACTGGCATGTGGGAATCCATCAACAAATGCCTCGACGTCCCCCATTCTCCCACCCTTCCCTACTGCCCTTCTTGGTCCTTGTTTGACCCTACTCTTCCCGACACAGCTGCCGACTCCTTCGACCACAAAAAGTTCTTCCAAATGGTGGGCCTGAAGAAAAAGAGTGCGGACGATGTGAAGAAGGTGTTTCACATCCTGGACAAGGACAAAAGCGGCTTCATCGAGGAGGATGAGCTGGGGTAAGAGGAGGCCTGCAGGGGCTGCCCAGCCCGAGGCTACGCACAAGGGAGTGGGGGCTGGGACTCTGGCTTCCAAGTGTCCATCAGACGTGCCTTTCACTCTGCCCCCTTCACAGAAAGTAACCGTGCGTGAAGGCAGGGCTCGGACCCAGGGGGCCAGGGGAGAAGGCTTCCCGGCACAACTGCTTCGGAAGACTAAAACCTCTGCTGAAAGTGCAACTAACTAGGTTAAATTATAGCCACTTAATATTGCTAATGGAACGATGCTACTTAATAATTTAATACAAATGAAGAGGCAGTCTTTCTTGCTGCCTAACACCACAGGCAGGGCAGAAAGCATTCACTTACGTATCTCATTGATTTTCATTTGTCTAAAAGACACTTTCCACTGTCCTGCAGACCCCAGCCTTCCTGTACCAGTGTGGCTGGTGCAATTTCTGGGCAAGCCAGGGCAGAACCAGCTTTAAGGTTCCAGGGGTCCTTGGAGAAAAGCAGGGAAGGAGAAGGCTGTGGCTAAGAAAATGTATACCTCCATCCGCAAAAGCATCTCCCGCCACAATCCCCTCGGCCACCCAGCCATGTCTACTGACCCAGGTTGCCTTATGTTACTTTCTGGCCAAGACAGCCTTGAGTATGTCAAAAAAAAAAAAAAAAAGAAGAAGAGGGGTGAGTGTAAAAAAAAAGAGGCCTTTCAAGCAGGCACCTGCCCACCTATCCTGTCTGTCCCCTAAAACCATCTCACAAGGGTACCTTCTATCTAGACCCTTCACATTCTACCTACTCACATCCAACATACATGCACACTTATGTGTGCATGCACACACATACACACACACACACACTCTCACAGAGGCTGACTTCCCCCTGTCCTCCAGGCATCACCTTCACCAGGAAGCCTCCCCACTCCTCCCCTCGCCCCAGGTGGGTGGAGACAGCTTTTGAGCGCCCTCCTCCGCTTCTTCTCTCATTGTACCCATCACACCGTGTGGTCTCTCTCAGAGCACATGACCTCCTTATTTTTTCCAGTGTCTTCCAAAGATCACCACTATGACCCCCCTTTCCAGCGTAGGCCTGACACAGAAATGGCTCTTAGCAGATATTTGTTGAATAAATTAACCAATGTATAGAATGTAGGTCTGTGCTTGATGAGTAAAAAAAAAAAAAAAAAATTAACCAATGTAGGTGCCCTCCCCAAAGTGGAATCCACCCTTCGCTGAGGACAGCCTGTCCTTCCCTGAATACTCACCCACACCAGCACAGCCACCGAGCAGGCTACCTGGCACAGCCACCCCTTTCCCCACGCAGACACCAGCCCACCCTCCATCCAGTGTCCTGCGAGGCCACCTCGGCCGGACTCCCTCACCAGCTTTCTCCCTTTTCTCCTCCAGATTCATCCTAAAAGGCTTCTCCCCAGATGCCAGAGACCTGTCTGCTAAAGAAACTAAGACGCTGATGGCTGCTGGAGACAAAGACGGAGATGGCAAAATTGGGGTTGACGGTGGGTAGCCGTGACCTGGGGTCTCAGCATATCGTGGATCTTGAGGTGTTGGACGCAAAAAGTTTGAAGCTACATCTGTCACAAGAAAGGGATGGTATGGGGGTCCCTCTCTCCCCAAGATTAGTAAAAAAAAGACAGTCTATTAGATCTGAGAGCTCTGCCACATACTCCAGGCAAAGAAAAACTGGTGTATTATCCTAATGTAAAAACCTAAAAGGAACAGATTCTCTTTTTTCCTGCTGGATAGGAGATGCAGGAGGATTTGGGATTTTTTTCCTGAACTCTGACTGCACTTTTGCATGGATACTGATCCAAGCTCTGCGACCTTGGGTAGTGTTTCTCATTCGCTGGGCCTCTGTCTCCCATCTGTAATCCAAGGAAATGAGGCCGACTAATCCCCAAGGATCCTCTGCCTCTCACATTCTCAGATTCCAGGGATGGAAATTCCTAACTCCTGTCCTCCTCAGCATCTTGTCCTGGTGTCCTGTGACCCCAAGTCTCAAAACCTGTTTGGGCTTTACTCAAGTATACTATTCTAACCTTGCAGCAGAGCCAGGAAAAACAGTAAGCCAGAAAGCAGCGGGGAATTTGGACAGGAGAGACCTGGTCCTGCCTTGCTTTGCAAGCTTTGATCTCAGCACAGGCAAGAGGCCAGTGGCCACCATCCACTTCCTTTTGCATTAGGCTCCGTGTGGCACTCATAGAGCACACCTCCATTGCCGTCTGTCTTAGCATTATGACTTCTGTAGGAATTATCTCCATTTTGCAGGTGGGCAAATGGACATTGACGGTGCTTAGCCTAGTGCAAAGGGCTAGGACACAGTGGCAGAGCGGGGTCTCAATGAGTCTTTGCAGCATGCTAAGCTGCCATTTGCTCCCATGATAGGCTTTTCTGCTAGTCTCAGAGAAAACAGTGTGTAAGTACTCGGCCTCTGGACGCCAGGCTCTCCGGGTTCAAATCCCAGCCCTACCACTTTCTTGCTGTGTGAACTTGCACAATTAGGTAACTACTCTGGGCCTCCGTTTTCTCATCTCTGAACTGAAGATAATGATAATTCTTATAGCATGATTATGAGGGTTAGATTCGTTAATATGTAAAGTGCTTAGAACAGTGCCTGGCACGGAGTAAATGCTATATACGTATTTGTTAGCTATTTGTTTTGGACTAGGAAATAGGTTGCATTCATCCTTCTAGCCCCAGTATCTAGCCAATACCTGACCCAAAGCAGGTGCTTCATAAACATCTGCTGCCTGAGTGTAAGCCCAGACCCCCATGCTCTGCTCCCTCTCTGCCCCTTGCCAGCTGTGACCTTGAACACATCACCTCTGCATATCTACGTTCTCTTGCCTGGCAAATAGGGTGCATGAGCTTCTCCTAAGACCTATGGGGGCTTGTTGTGAAAATTAAGTTTCTGTGAAAACAAAATTGCTTTGGGAAAGGTATAAGGATTATGAAAGTAGCTGTATACTTATGAGTTACAGGGCTTTTTTTGTTGTTTATTTCTTTTTTTTGCTTGTTTCCTGCCAGTAATGAGAATGGAGAATCACTATCAAAGGCAAATGCAGGGGGTCCCCTGGCTATCTGATGCCAGCTGCCCTTCTTGTGGCTGGGAAGGAGGAAGGTAGCTTCAAAGGAGTGGAGCAGAGGGTATTGGAAAGGCATCGTTGGCTTGGCCACTCCTGGGGCTTCTGGAGCAGAGGGTACTGGAAAGGCATCGTTGGTTTGGCCGCTTCTGGGGCTTCCAGTGCCTGGCAGATTGTCCCTCACACCCCATCCCCACCAATCTGCTTCTCAGACAGCTCCACCCCAAGGCCTGGCTCCCACCTGAACCCTGACCCAGGCCTCTAGACCTGCCTTCCATTTTTATTTGCAGCCAATATGCCATAGCTCAGAAGCCCTGGGCCAGGTCTTCATGGCTGGCTGCTCACAGGCAACCTACATGAAAAACCAAGCCAGACCTGGCCCAGTTCCCTCCCTCCCTCTCCGCCTCCCTCCCTGCCACACTCAGATCTTAAAGCATCAACTAAACTCTCTTAACAAATCCAGCAGATGTTGACTAAGTAGCAACTCTGTGCCTGGCAATGGAGGAGGTAAAAATAATTCAGGCCCCTTTCCTGACTGGGTGCCCCTGAGCAGCTGCTCTTTAGCCCTGAGCTCCAGCTTCCTCACTTCTGCTTCCCAACTTGCCGCCTATGGAGCATCTTTGTACCCACTCTTCCCGCATTAGGGGGTTGGAAGTGAGGAAGGCAGCGTCTGCATCCTCCCACTTCAAAAGCGTGAGGTGTGGGGCCACACTGCCTCAGGGTGGTCTGTGCTCATTGTTTATTTTATGTCTTGCCTGTGAGCTCAATGGTGGCTGTACAGGTGGGCCCTGAACCTTTGGGGGGCCCAGGACGTTGTTTCAGATACTCTGCTTTGCTGTCGCTCCCTCTAAAGACCATAGGGCCTGAGCCCCACCTACTAGTTGGAAGATGCCTTCAACTCCTGGTGGGATCTGGGGCAAGTCCCAGACCCCCTGTGATCACAAAGTGCCTCATCTGTAAAACCATGGGGCAGATCACTAGCCAATGGCGGAGGTGCATTACAGCTCTGGGATTTCACAGATGGCCCAGTGGATTAACCTGTACACAGAGGACCACTTCACTAGGTAGGCTCAGCTGTGTGACCTTGAATGATGATGGCAATAGCATCTAACTGCCCTGAGCACTCAACATGTGCCAGGCACTGTGCTTAGTATTTTACTCATTTAATCTTCCTAGCTATCGTTGAAGTGTATACTAATATATTTTACAGATGCGCACACTGAGGCTCAGACAGGCTAAGGGCTTGCATAAACTCTTTAGGCTAGGAAGAGAAAAGATCAAGATCTGAAGTCAGGTCTGTTGAGCTCCGAAGCACATGATCTGTGCTGCCTGCTTCACTCATTCGTTCATTCATTCATTCATTCAGTTTAGTTTACCATAAGATGATATTTATTTGACTTCATGCCTATTTCTTTCTCCTCCACTAGGATGTCAGGTCCACTGAGCAGCAACTTTGTTTCGTTCAGTTCTAACCCCAGAACCTAGACTAGGGCCTGCCCCATAGTGGGAGAACAAGAAAAGTTTATGGGTTGAATAAATGAACGAATAAACACATGCCCAGCTCTGGGCTGCACAGTGCAGTGATGAGGATGCCTAACTGCTGTATGTAGGGGGAGATGATTGGCAAGCTGAGGGTGGGGATCTGTGGGGACTTGTCTGTAGCAGGTGCTGGGGGAGCCCCAAACCCAGGACTGCCTCTCTTCCTAGCTCTGTTTGTCCTTCTAAAGGTGAGTGATATTTACCAAGTTCTTGAAGATCCTGTATTGAAGGGAGGGGGCAGGAAGACAAAGTTCTAATAATAACCCTTTGCATTCCTGTCTCTGGGGCAACTTCTTCCAGGAAGTTCAAAGGCTTTTATAGATGTGGTTGATTGATTCTCAAAGGCCACCCTGAAAGGCTGGTGCAGAGCTGAGATGTGGTGGGGCGGGGAGGTTAAGGCTGAAAAGGAAAGAGAAGCTAGAAAAAGAGGTGAAGGGTGCCAAAAAAAATTTTTTTTAAAGCAGCTGCTGTTGCAAAGCCCAGGCACAAAAAGCAGGCACGGCGGGCTATGTGGCAGGTGCCTTTTCAAACACTTCACCTTCACAACCAGTCTCCAACTGGGAGCGGCTGTCAGCATCACCTGGAGGCACAGATGGCTGTGCCAGACCCCAGGAGTGTCTGATTCCTTGGGCAGGACCCACACTTTTGCATTCCTAACAAGTTAGCAGATGGTGCTAATGATCTGGCAAACCACACTTAGAAAACCACTGCCTTTCGCTAATCCTAGGAAGTAGATGCTGCCACTATCCCCATTTTGCAAGTGAAGAAACTGAGGCATTGTGAGAAGTGGCGTGCTCAGGGTCTCTCTGCAGCAGAGCTAGGATGGAGGCTCAGTCCAACCAGGACCTCCTGCCATCCTGCTTCACATGGGCATGTGTCCCCAGCCCGGGCCTTCCACACTCAGTGCCTGCCCCCGCAGGACATGTAGACCAACAGGAACCGAGGTGAGCACCCATTCCCACCTCCTGTGAGCCAAGTACTGCACACAGGCCTGACCTCTTTTAGCTCATTCAAACCTCCGGACAGCTCTACAAGGTATCTATTACAGGTACAGACAAGGAAACTGAGGCCCAGGTAAGCAGAGCAACTTGCTACGAAGCATCGGGGCCCTCTTCAAACCTTGACTTCTAATATCTTGCTGCAGAGAAGATCCTCACGCCCCATGTGCACACGTGCATGCACAGAGTCCTAGCTACGTCCTTCCTGAAACCCATTCCCCGTGATGGATCCCCTGTCCTCTGCTTTCAGTGTATCTCAAGAGTCTGGGGTTTGCATTTTGCTTCTGTTGCTGAAAAATGCCATCATCATTAGTGCCTAACCTTGCAGCCCCCGCCACTCACTCATACGCCTGAAGGAATTTGCCTTTTCTGCCTCCCTCTGGCAAAATCTGTTCTCTTTCATCCTTAAGTAGCCTATTTACCTTGAGAGGCAGAGTAGTAGCGTAAGGCCTCCGGCTGGAGCACCTGAGTCAGGCAGAAATTAGCAAGCCAAACACTGGAGACACGCAGTGGAATGGCTGTATCTTTTCCTCTCTCAGGACTTCCATTCCTACCTCTGGAAAGTGGGGAGGAAAATACTCATCTGAACCGGGTTGTTGCTCAAATGAAGGGAATGTTCTGGAAATGACTCCTTTCCGCTTATTTTATGGGAATGCTTTGCTCGTAAGACACCCTAAAACCTTTTGAAAGTGGTGGAATCCTCAACAGAAAGGAAATTGAGTCTAAAGCAGGAGAAAAGTGAGAGGGATAGAAGGAGAATTTGCCCGTCTCCCTGTAATTCCAGCCCTCTGGCCACTACGGGGATTTGATTTCCAAGCAGGGCAGGATGTGCATATGGAGGCCAGCCCAGGGTCCTGAGGGCAGAGCCTGGAGGTGCACAGTGCTTTGCCCATCTCATTGCACCCTGGTACCAGCTCAATGAGGTCAAGGGGACACTGTGATCCCCACTGAGAGACTAAGGACCCGTAGACAGTAAGTGCCAAAGTCACATAGGAAGTCCTTGGCCCAACGGGACCCGGGTCTCCTGACTCCACCACTCCCTCCCCTAAGCTGAGCTGAGACATTTTAGTTATAAATGGCTTCTGTGCTTAACAATCTGCTCCTTTTATTCCCGTGTGGACTTTCCCTAGCTCTGGCCTTATGCTGCTCTAGAAAAGATTTAGCAAGCGGAGAGGAAGCAGCCTTCCTTATATAACTGGCCTCCTGTGAAAGGGAGCAGCTGCTAGGGTGGAAAAAGACATTCCCTCTCCATGTATCCCTCTCCTGCCTCTGGGGTTGCAGCTGAAGTCAGAATGCAGGGCCATTTAACGCCAACCCTTGAGGAAGAGACGCACCCTGGCCCCAGCCACACCTGTTAGAATCTTCCTAGCTGAGTGACACTCAGCCTCAGTTTCCCTGAAAAAAAATGAAGATAAGAGAGCCGACAAGGATGAAATGGAATAACACACCGCACGGTGCCTGGCACAGAGCGAGCCCCAGAACTGTTGACGCGGCCTCCTTGCGGCTGTCTGGCTTGGCCCCGCGTGACCCTGCCTCCCAGTTCTCTGGGATGTGAAGGTGATCCTTGCTTGCGATACCAATTTATAAGAAACCTAGCCTGGGAGCTATTTAGAGGCGAGGTGATAAACCAAGAGGCCGGCTCCTTCATCCCGGTCATCATCACGACAGAGGGAGGGAAAGAGCCTTCCAGCCGCTGACTCAATGGCCGTCTCAGTTTCGCTGTGGGCTATCAGCGTGAGCTGGTCTCACCTGTCAATAGCTTCTAAATTCGTCCAATCCCCACGGCCTCAGACTGGGGCAGACCTAATTAGGCTAATTTCAGTTTCCTAAGGGAAAGAAAAGAACAGAATCCTCCAGTCCTCTGATCCTCCCTCTGCTGCCTCCCTCCCACACCTGTCCCCACCTTCTGCCTCCTTTGTCTCTTTCTGATTGGACAATGATGACATCTGTGAACTGGCCCCAGGGGTCTTGGGCGAGGTTTTAGACTGCAAAGGTAATGCCATACTGGCGAGTCTTAGAAGAGAATGAACATTCTGGATGCCTCCAAAGGAACACTGTCTTTCCTACCTGTCAACATTAAGAGTTGATTTAGTTGCATTCCCACTGTGTGCCAGACACTGTGCTGGGCTCTCCTTCTCCATTATCTCATGGAGCCCTTACCATAACCCTATAAGGAGATAGTCCCTGTATCTCCATTTTATTGAGAAACTGAGGATCGGAAACTACTTGTCATGGATGGGTGTGGCAGAGATGGGATGCTGGCTCTGCTGGGATAGTTGAGTTGGAAACTCATACCAGGTCAGCTGGTTGCTCCTTAGGCTCTCCGTGCCCTTTGTTTATATCTTCCTTGTCCTGTTAAGTTTCAGGATTTTTGTGGTTAATGTTATGTCAAAGCCCCAACCTGTGTCTGTTGTGCTGGCGAGATCCACAGAGGAGGGGAAACTAACGCTTGTAAGCCAGTTGCTATGTGCCAGGGAAATTACCCTGTCTGGTCTTTCTAATAGTCATGCAAGCAGGCATTGTTATACCCACTTTACAGATGAGAAATCTGAGGCTTAGAGAGCTAAAGTAGTGATGGATGGCCACCTATCCAGGTAGTGACAGAACAAGTTTCAGACTTAGGTCCAGGGTTGCTGGAGGGTTGCAGGTAGGTGCCAAGATGGAGGCAGGAAGTGCTGGGATAATGGAGATAAACAATGGCAACAAGAACAACAAGAATGTTAACAAATACCAGTTTCAGTGTCATTTAGAGCCCCCGCTTCTTGCCAGGCAGCAGCCAGGCATTTATAGCCTTGGTGTCAAAGTGGCTTGAAGTGTAGAAACACCTTGGTTGCAACACCGCCAGATACCGAGAGCTTGCCATGCATCAGGCCTGCGACCGAGAGCTTTAGTGCTGGCTGCTCTGAACAACTTAAGGAACTAGGTACTATCATGAGCTCCATTTTACAAGCGAGGCAAAGTATCTAGTTCAAGGTCACAGAAAGAAGAAATGGGAGCTGGGAGTTAACCCCAGCTTGTTTGCTTCAAACACCATGTGACAGTCAGAAAGGCGTCTTCTACACCTGACAGTCACCTGTAAGAAAACCAAGACCAGGAAGGATGAGGCGTCTTATCCAGGGACAGCATGGATGTCTTATCCAGATGGCAAAGTCAAGACCAGAACTCGATCATGCAGAGCTCCATTCCCCACCCTGGAATCCCACCTGCAGCCAATTCAACTGACCTAGAGTTTCCTGGATCTCTGTGTGGTCATTTGTTTCTCTTTAAGGACAGACCCGAGCATTTTAGAGGAGACGTGTGGCTAGGAGACCTGTCAGTTAATAGCCTGGCTCCCAAGAGTTCAGCCCTGAGGCAGATACAAAAGTCACAGAAGAGGTGGCTTCTGCCCTCAATTTATCTACAAAGTTCCCTGTTCAAGGTTCTGAGGGGATAAAATTAGAATTCTGTGTTCTCTGCAGAAAGCCAGGGCATGTGGCTATTGTGACATCCTAACTGCTTCAGAGCAGATTGCAGGGTGGGCAGCGGGGCTGGTTTAAGGGGCTTTCAAAAACCCCACAGCTCCAAAGTACTTCCCAAAGTCTGGCTCCAAAATGCCTGACTTGGCCGGGCACGGTGGCTTACGCCTGTAATCCCAGCACTTTGGGAGGCCGAGGCTGGTGGATCACCTGAGGTCAGCAGTTCGAGACCAACCTGGCCAACATGGTGAAACCCTATCTCCACTAAAAATATAAAAATTAGCTGGGGGTGGTGGTGGGCGCCTGTAATCCCAGCTACTCGGGAAGGAGGCTGAGGCAAGAGAATCACTTGAATCCGGGAGGCGTAGGTTGCAGTGAGCTGAGACTGCACCATTGCACTCTGCCTCTTGTTTTCCACATGGCCGTGACACCTCACCTTCCAGCCTCCATGTTCCCATCTATAAAATTAGAATCCTCTTAGACGGTTGTGTAAATTATATGGTGTAAGTCAGAACTTGTGAACCTTAAGAAGGACTCATGACCCATGTCATCTATCCATCCAGGACTCATGACCCATCTCATCCATCCAGGACTCATGACCCATCTCATCCATCCAGTCATCCATCCACCCATCCATTCACCCACCCTTCAATCCATCCATCCATCCTTCCATCCATCCATCCATCCATCCATCCATCCATCATCTATTCCTCCTTCTATCCCTCCCTCCATCCATCCATTCCTAATCCATCATCCCTCCCTCCATCCATCCATCCATCTACCCCTCCATACATCCCTCCCTCCCTCCCTCCATCCATCCATCTACCCCTCCATCCATCCCTCCCTCCCTCCCTCCCTCCATCCATCCATCTACCCCTCCATCCATCCCTCCCTCTTTCCCTCCCTCTGTCCATCCATCCATCCCTCTATCCATCCACCTGGTGTTTATTTATGAGCACCTACTGTGTGCCAGGAACACTCTGGCTGCCAGGAGAGCAGTGAACAAGAGAGAGGCTCCCCTGCCCTCTAGAGTTTACATTCTAGCAGGGGGAGACTGACAAAAATAAGTGCACAAATAAGATTATTTCAGAGAGTGCCAAGGACTACGAAGTCAATAAAAAAGGACAAATGCGATGGGATGGTGATATCTGAGCTGGGACACGTGTCACTGTATACCTAGGTCAAAGTAGGTCAGAAACTACTGGGGAGAAGAAAGAAGCCTAAGAGCATTTCCAGCTTGAATCATGTCTGCCGTGTGACCATGGTGAAGCTACTTAACTTTTGAGCCTCGGTTTCCCCATCTGTAAAATGCAGACAAAGGTGTATCTCCCATGGAGTAGTCATGAGAATTCAATGAGATAATACATGCAAAATGCTTCCAACATTGGCATTCAATAAATGTTAGTTACTGGCTATAATTAATAAAAGTACTACTAATAAAAGACCTCTCAAAAGAACCACCTGCCCCACCTAGGTCCTGGAAGATCACAGGCTCCTGGCTGAGAAAGCAAGCACTTTGGCGCCTGCCCTATGGGAGGGATTCTGTGCAAGTGTTTGTGGTTTTGGTATCTATTTGAGACTCTATCCTTGGCACTGCTGTTACCACTCGGCCAGAGAGCCTGGGGGTTTCCAGACCAGCTGTGGACCCTCACTCTCTCCCACCTTGCATCCCCATATCCGGGTCATCCACCTTTCCTATCCTAGGGGACAGCTTGGGGACGGAAGAGGGTGCTGTCTATTTCCTAAGTCAAACCTCGGAAAGGTGAGGCGCCCAGGTCTGTGTCCCTTCATCTGGCCAGGGGCAGTGCCAGGTTACTTCTACAACATGGCATGTGTTGGTTTGGTTGTGTGTGTGTGTTTTCACATTTTTATTTTGAAATAATTGTGGATTTACAGAAGAACTGCAGTAATAGTGCAGAGATCCCTGCACCCCCTTCACCCAGCTCCCCTGATGTTAATATTTTACATAACCATAGTACAGTGATGAAAACCAAGAAATTCCATAGGTGGGTTTTTACATTTGTCTTCCATACAAAGTCCAGGGAGGATGCAGCTCACCTCAGATGAGTCCCAGATACTTTTTGTGGCCTTTTTGAAGCCATTTCACAATGAGATTTTTGTCTCTCCCAAGGAATTATTACCGGCCCCTCTCCACACTCCACTGATGGATGAGGGAACCGAAACCCAGAGAGATACACTTTCCAGCAAATAGGGCCAGACTAGGCCTGGAACCCCTAATTTTCAATCCCCAGCCTGTGCTCTCCCCACATCACAACACTGCAATTTCCTTTGTCCTTTTTTTTTTTTTTTTGAGATGGATTCTCGCTCTGTTGCCCAGGCTAGAGTGCAGTGGTGCCATCTCTGCTCACTGCAACCTCCACCTCCTGGGTTCAAGCAATTCTCCTGCCTCAGCCTCCTGAGTAGCTGGGATCACAGGTGTGTGTCACCATGCCCAGCTAATTTTTGCATTTTTAGTAGAGACAGGGTTTCACCAATGTTGGCCAGGCTGGTCTCAAACTCCTGACCTTAGGTGATCCACCTGCCTCAGCCTCCCAAAGTGCTGGAATTACACGCGTGAGCCACTGTTCCTGGCCAAGACAACACTGCATTTTCTAGGGCAGTGGGGACTTGCCTGAGAACCTCTGCTCCCTGGCAGTTGGGACATGGCATCTCAGAGACACGTAGTGGCACGTGGCAGCAGACTCCTTGTCCTCTCTCCTCTCCTGGGGAGAAAAGCAGCAGAGAAGTCCAGAAATGTTGATGGACCCTGAACCTCAGTTTCTTCATCCCTAGAATAGGAACAATGATAAAATGCATCAGATAGGATTATTGTCTGAGGCAAATAAGATATTGCCTATAAAGTGTTTCGAATAGTGCCGGGCATATGATAAGCATTCAGAAAACTAGTATTGTTATTATTGCTATGATTATTATTGTCGTTATTATTAACACTTTTGCATGTGGTATGACATGATGAAGTAAAAGATATGGTAGGCCCATCATTTCCCACCTCACGTCACTCACCTGCGTATTCATTCATTCATTCATTCATTCATTTTCACACTCACTCTCTGGGTCTCCTGCAGCAGACGCAAGACCTCAGAGAAAGCACCACCCAGGGTCCCACAGTCAGGTGAACCGTCTCCTTTGCATCCCTGCCTCTGACTCACTTTCCTTTGTCATTTTCTTCCGCAGAATTCTCCACTCTGGTGGCTGAAAGCTAAGAAGCACTGACTGCCCCAGGTCTTCCACCTCTCTGCCCTGAACACCCAATCTCAGCCCCTCTTACCACCCTCCTGCATTTCTGTTCAGTTTGTTTATGTTATTTTTTACTCCCCCCATCCCCTGTGACCCCCTAATGACATCATTCTTCTGGAAAATGCTAGAGAAGCAATAAAGGCTATACCAGTCAGACTCTGCATGCTCAGGAAGACCCAGGCCTAGTCAGGCACTGGCTTTCTAGATGCATCTGGGAGGGGGTGGGGGCTGGATTTCAACAGCTAGAAAAGATGTGATAGGAGGGAATGAAAGGGAACAACCTCTTTTCTAAGCTAAGTACTAAGCATGGCACTCTGCAGAGGTTACCCACTTACTCCCCAAACCACCCCATAAGGTAGGTGATGAAACTGCCATTCTCTGAAAAACTAAGTCTCAGAAAGGGGAAGTGAGATGTCTAAGCCCACAAAAATAGAATTTGTTAGTGTTGGGGTTTGAATGCAGGTCTGTGGATGGCTAGGTGGATGGATGGGTGGATGGGTGGATGCATGGATGGATAAGCTAGATGGATGGGTGGATGGGTAGATGGATGGATGGGTGGGTAGATGGGTGGGGGGATGGGTAAATGGATGAATGGGTGGGTGCATGGATGGATGGATGGATGGGTGAGTGGGTGAGTGGGTGAGTGGGGGGATGGATGCATGGGTGGATGTGTGGGTGGATGGGTGGGTGAATGGATGGATGGATCGATAGATGAGTGGGTAGATGGGTAAATGGATGAATGGATGGGTGAATGAATGTATGGATGAATCGGTGGATGGATGGATGGATAGTGGGTACACAAATGGGTAAATGGATGAATGGGTGGCTGAATGGATGTATGGATGAATGGGTGGATGGGTGGGTGAATGGATGTATGGATGAATGGGTGGGTGGGTGGATGGATGGATGGACACATAGATGGATGGATACTATTAAGACTTTTTGTTATAAATGAAAGAAACCCAACTCAAGTAACTTAAGCTAAAAAGGAAGGAAAAAAAGGACTTGATTGGCTTATGTGCCTGAGTAGTTAGGGGTAGGTCTTCAGAAACAGCTGGATCAAAGGACTCAAGTGATATCATCAGGACTAAGTCCCTCTTTTCCCCTTTCTGAGCACTGCTTTCCTTTGTGCTGAATTTGTTATCGGGAGGGCTCTCCCTTTATGATGAGAAGATTCCCCCAGCAGCTCAAGGTGAACATTCAGCATTACCAGCAAAAAAAAAAAAACACTTCTTGTTCCCAACCACTCCATCAGAAGGCCCCAAATTTAGTCCCATTAATATTAGTAGCTAATGTTTACTGAGCACTTACGCTGTGCTGAGCCCTTTACAGGATTCCATCTGCACAACAGCCCTATGAAATGCATGCTATTGTTACATCCCTTGTATAGACGAGGAAGCTAAGGCACGTAGAATTTAAATGTTAGCCAAAAGTCACACAGCCGGCACAGGGAGGCTCCAGGACCACACCCCTAGTATCACCTCCAGAGCCTGTGTCCCTTCCTGAATCAGACACAGAGGCTGGGAGGAGGGATCCTGATTGGAGACAGGTGGGGTGGGTCACACACAAGGCTCATGGCCTGAGAGTGGGAGAGGGGTGCCCCTGTGGAAATGAGAAGTGGGGACAGATACTGAGGGTGAAAACGGCCACACCCCTGCAGAATAACTTTTGCTATTCCCCAGGACAGCCTTGGGGAGGTTATTTGAGATTTCCCTGGATGGGGAGGGAGCACTGGAGTGATAGTCTCTCTCTCACCAGACCCCACGCCCTGCCACCTCCCCTGTGCTCTGAGGTGCCCCCCTGGGCAGGGCAGTCAGAGAGGCTCTCCCTGAGGGTCCAGCCCCAGGCAGACAACCCATCAGGACCCAGGCTGAGGGGCAGGGATGGGTAGGCCCCCATCCAGGGTGGCAGCCAGGCTCAGAGCAGGCAGGCCCAGGTCTCAGAGGGGACTCGAGGTCAGCACTGGGAACTGAGTCAACACCGCAGCAAACCCCAAAGGGCTGCCCTGCCGGGGGCTCAGCCAGGCGCCAAGGCCTGCACAAAGGTGGCAGGTGAGCCAGAGGTGGAGCACATGGGAATGAGCCTGGGAGTGGGAATGTGCATGAGTGGCAATATGCAGTGGGCAGGCATGATGGCGTGTGTACACACATGTGCTCCTGACCACAGTCAGGACTGGTGCAGACATGGTCTTCATGTGAAGTCTCGGAGGGCCCAACTTTACATACTGAGGTGGGGTTGGGGAAGAGGAAAGGGGCCCCCCATGCTGGGCTTGTGTGGAATGCAGGGGGAGGGGCTGGGGCTGGGGAGCCAGAGCATTTCACCCAGAAACCAGATCAGGGCCCTGCGAGAGGATAGGCAGGTCAGGACGACAGCGACAGCTGCCCGCCAGCCCGGAGTGGCTTCAGTGCCTCTTTTTCCACACCAGAATGACAGCCCACACCGTGTAATCCAGACTCCGGGCAGCCAACAGCGCAGCAGCCACGCGTGGGAGAGCACGGCCCTTTGACCCCTTAGGGGATGCCGGGCTCCAGGCTCTAGGACCCTGTCATGAAAAGACCCTGCCTGGGGCCCGGACAGGTCAAGGAGGAAACAGCTTCCCTGCAAGGGCTTAAGGCCCCTGCGGGATAACAGAGGCAGCAGCAATGGCGGCCACCTTGGGGGTGGGAGGGTTCTATTTACTAAGCCACAGCATCTCATTTCCTCCTTTCAACAAGCCTCAGCAATAAGCACTCCCATTACCCCCGTCACAGGCAAGAAAGCCGAGGCCCTCTGGGGACACACAGCCAGCAAGAGGCAGAGCTGGAATTAAATGCAGGGCTTAATGACCCAACATACCACTGTGCACTGCGCAAGGTGACAGGGGTGGGCAGTTTGTGTGGAGGGGGACGGGAAGGGAGCACGGGAGTGTGGCGGGGGAGGTGGAATGACAAGGGACAGCCTCGCTGAACCCGGCAGTCACTCGCCAAGCCCTCTTCCTCCTGCCTCCCGTTATCGTGCTCCACTCGGCCAGCCGTTTCTCTTGCCCTTGGCCACCATGTACATCTGGGCCCCCTCATGGGCGGGATTGGACGTGACACAGGGGAGCCTGGCAGCCTGGGTCTCCCATTTGTAAAGAGTCTCCAATTCAGACATAAACATCTGTTCAAATGCGACTATTATCCAGTCAGTGTTTGGAACACGGCTTTGGCATCTTTCTATACTGCAACCTTCACCGTGTCAAGGGGGCTGGCTTCTCCCAGTCTCTGGGAGACACTGGGGGGACCGCCCTGGTGTCCAGGGACCCCTGCAGTGGTCCCCAGCCTGTCTCCTGGCCTCCCCTCCCCCTCCCCAACCCACTCTCCGCCCAGAGCCCAAGGGCTCTTTCCAAAACGTAGATCAAATCACATTGTTCTGTTTAAAGCTGTCCAGCAACTGCCCAATCTATAGAATCAAATCCCAGAGCCAAACACAGAGTTCCTGCCTACGGGCATGACCCAGCCTCCATCCCAGCTCTTCTCCTTCAGCCTGGACCATTCTGCCTCCCTGTCCTCATCACCCCCCTTTCCCTGGCTCAGTCCTCTTCATCCTCAGGAATCCACTCTGGAGCATCACCTCCACTGATATTAGAGCCCCCACCCCGACTCCTGTAAGTGAAATGAAAAAAACAATATGTGACAATCTGATTCCTGTCCACCCCCAAAGACCATGTGACGCCTGATATCAGGGCCTGTCTGCAGGGGTCCTGCTGGATCCCAGGACCCAGCACCAAAAATGATGCTGGGCTTCACCCATCCTGATGCAGATGTGGCCACAAAGGCCCAGCGTGGCTTGAGACTCACTCAAGGCCACATAGCAGTGCAGAGCAGAGCAGAACGGGACTTGGCCCCAGGCCCCTGATGTCCCACCCCTGCCATAGTGCCATCCATGGGGACTTGCTAGCTCACTAAGGAATTCAGGCATGACAGGAAGCCCTCCCCACCCAGCACACCCCTCTGTGGCTGAGTATCACTGGATTCCAGTTCCTCAGTCTCCAGCCACCCACTGGCCTGACACCTGCATCAGCATCCCCGTATCAGTTTTCTCATCCGCTGAATGCAGCTCCGTCTCTTCATTGTCACGATCAGAGGAGGCTCGCTGTTTATCTCCATGCCTTTCTGTCTGAGAGGCTGGAAGCAGGAAGGAGAAAGCCAGGCCAGAGGAAGGGCCTCAAATCAATCTGTCCTTGAGTGGTTTTGATAAGAGCCAGGAGCAGCCCACCTTCATCGAGTGACGAATGATCACTGGCTCCCTGGATGGGTTGATATCCCAGAGGTAGCAGACAGGGGACTCAGTGGGGAGGGGAAGAAGAGCCGGGAGCATCAGAACAAAGACTCCATGGAGAGGAAGGATGGGTGGGAGAGTCGGGATTGAGCCGCCCTCTGCTGTCAATCATGTCCCTGGAGAACATGACTATTCAAGGCTGCAGCTCTGGGGCTGCCTTTCCCTCCTTCTTGCCGGACACTTTGCGTATACCATCTGCTATGGTCTGAAGGTTTGTGTCCCTCCAAAATTCACAGTCAAAACCCAACTCTCAAGGTGATGGTACTAGAAGATGGGGCCTTTGAGAGGTGGGAGTCGAGCCCCCATGGATGGGATGAATGCCCTCATACAAGAGGCCTGAGGGAGGCTGCTAGCTCTTCACCCTTCCACCATGTGAGGCTATAACAACGGGACGCCAACTATGAAGCAGAGAGCCCTCACCAGACACCCAGTCTTCCAGCACCTTGATCTTGGACTTCCCAGCCTCTAGAACTGTGAGCAATAAATTTCTGTTGTTTATAAATTACCCAGCCTAAGGTATTTTGTTATACCAGTCCAAATGGACTAAGGTACCATGTCTTAATCCACACCGTAGCCATCCAAGGAAGAGATGTCTATTTTTTACAGAAAGGTTCACAGAGGCTAGGCAACTTGCCCAAACCACACAGCCAATAAAAGTGAAAATTGCAAACATGTATTCCCTGACTTGACAAATAATTTCTGAGTGCTTTCTTGTGTCCGGCACAGCTAAACACTTTAGAAGACTGACCTCATCGAAGCAATCACTTCCCAAAGCATTCAGCCTCTTTCCCTCTCTGCTTCCCCAGTAAAGATTCCCCGTCCTCAAGGCACCTGCGGCCACTGAGACACAATCAGTCTAGGAAGATTCAATTTGGGTGAATCTGATGTTGGTTTATTTAGACCCAGAAGACTGTTGACAAGAGGTGGTTCAGCAAATGGGACAGAGGCCTGGTGTTCTCGGCTCCCTTCTCTTCCTCCTGCATCAGTGCCGCCGGAGGAGGAAGGCCTGAGCTCCCCACTTGGACCCCAAACTGTGCCGCAAAAGGCCCCCCCTCAATTTCCACTCTCAGTTGCCCTGCCCTGCCTCAGTTTCCCGTCTCCCTGTACCTCCTCAGAAAAGTCATTCGCAGGAAATGGTAGAAGACATGTCTTTCTGTGTCCTTTATTTGGGACCTTGTGAGGGTCAAATCTGGGGGCTTAGGACACGATCCTCTAGTCTGTCGCTGGAGCCTGCAGGCTGCTCACGGCCCCTGTCATACAGTTGAGTAGATGCAGCTTAACTATCTTTACTGAGACTCCTGAATCCATTTGTTTGACCCCACCTTTTGCCTGATAGAGGACAGAGCCAGAATTTAAACTGCGAGGAGCCTGGAGGAGTCAGCTTCCCCTATATCCTCCCGGGACCCTGACAGCACGGGGCCTTCTTACGGCTACCACTCATTCATTAACGCTTCATAGCTTTGCTCTCCCTCCCTCTTTCTCAGAGGGCCCCAAACTCCTTCACGGCCCACAAAGCCCCTCATGTCTGGCCTGGTCCACATTTCCCCTTTCTCACTACTCTCCTGCATTCTCCTCTCTTACCTCCCCCACGTAGCCCCCACAACCCTACATTCATTACCTGCATTCTGTGTTTCAACTACATAGAATGTGTCATGCTTCAAAACTGCCATGTCCTCCCTCTCCTCTGGGCCCTCACATAGGCTGTTCCTTCAGCTACATCACTGTTCCTCCCTGGCCTGGCTCATTGCAACACCAGCCTCAGGCTTCAGCTTCCATGAGGCTCCCTCTGGAGAGGCTTGTTTGTTCCCACCCAGCATTCAAGTGTAGTTGCTCATTTTTACTGACAATAAGTCTTTACTGAGCACCTACTCAGTGCCAGGAGCATTGGGCTCCACGATACATCAGCCAGCTCTCGGGAGCTTCAGTGCTGAGGAGCTCCTGCCCTGTGCTTCCTGCCCCTCTGTGAACTCCACTTCATATTCATTGCTTCTCTAATCATCTGTCTTCTCAAAGGGACCAATGTGAATCCTACATCTGGTAAGGATTTGGTATCCTGAATATATAAAGAACGCCTGTGCCTCAACAACAACAAAAACAACCTATATTAGAGTCCTCCAGAGAAATAGAACTAATTGACTCTGGGTATGCGTATGTGTGTGTGTGCCTAAGTTGAGTATCCCTTATCCAAAATGCTTGGGAGCAGCAGTATTTGGGATTTTTTTGGATTGTGAAGTATTTGCATTGTACTTACCGAATGAGCGTTCCAAATCCAAAAATTCAAAATTCAGACTGCTCCAATGAGCACTTCCTTTGAGCATCACAATGACCCTCAAAAAGTTTCAGATTTCAGAGCATTTCAGATTTCGGATTTTCAGATCTGAGATTTCCCAACTTGTAGGGGTGTCTGTGTGTGTATGTGTGTGTGTGTGTGTGTGTATGTGTGTACACACATGTATATAGTGCATAAAAAGATTTGTCGTGGTCAGGCACAGTGGCTCACGCCTATAATCCCACCACTTTGGGAGGCTGAGGCAAGTGGATCACCTGAGGTCGGGAGTTCGAGACCAGCCTGACCAACATGGTGAAACCTTGTCTCTACCAAAAATACAAAATTAGCCGGGCGTGGTGATGCATACTTGTAGTCCCAGCTACTCGAGAGGCTGGGGCAGGAGAATCACTTGAATCCAGGAGGCAGAGGTCACAGTGAGTCAAGACTGCGCCACTGCACTCCAGCCTGGGCAACAAGAGCAAAACTCTGTCTCAATAACAACAATAACAACAACAAAGGATTTGTTGTGTAGAACTGGCTCACACAATTCGGGAGATGGACAAGCCCAGCATCTGCAGGGTGAATCGGCAAGCTGGAGGCCCAGGAGAGCTGATGGCGTAGCTTCTGAGTCCAGAGGCGGGAAAAAAGCCAATATCCCAGGCTGAA
This sequence comes from Cacajao melanocephalus, assembly GCA_963573385.1. NCBI lineage: Eukaryota > Metazoa > Chordata > Mammalia > Primates > Pitheciidae > Cacajao > Cacajao melanocephalus. The sequence continues at coordinate 110,732 of CAUYLG010075606.1, forward strand.
GGCAGCCAGGTAAAAGAAATTTTCTTTTCCTTGGAGGAGGGTCAGCCTTTTTGTTCCATTCAGGCCTTCAACTAATTGGATGAGTCTCACCCACATTAGGGAGGGCAATCGCTTTATTCAGCTAATTTAAATATGAACTCATCCCAAAACATCCTCACAGAATCACCTGGGATAATATTTCATCAAACATCTGGGCACCCTGTGGCCCAATCAAATTGACACATAAAATTAACCATCATGCAACCCAATTAAAAAGTGGACAAAGGACTTGAAGAGACATTTCTCCAAAGATGATCTACAAATGGCCACGAGGCACATGAGAAGATGCTCAGTATCATTTGTAATTAAGGAGATGTGACAAAATCACAATGAGGTGCCTATGAGCTCAAAATCACAATGAGCTATCCACCAGGATAGCTCTTGTCGAAAACAATGAAAATAAGAAGTATTGGCAAGGATACTGAGAAATTGGTACTCTCATGTATTGCTGGTGACAGCATAAAGTGGTGCAGTCACTCTGAAAAAGAGTTTGGCCATTCCTTAAAAGGTTAGGAGGCTGGGCGCAGTGGCTCACGCCTGTAATCTCAGCACTTTGGGAGGTCAAGGCAGGTGGATCACGAGGTCAGGAGATGGAGACTATCCTGGTTAACACGATGAAACCCATTTCTACTAAAAATACAAAAATTAGCCAATGTGGTGGCACATGCCTGTAGTCCCAGCTACTCGGGAGGCCGAGGCAGGAGAATCACTTGAACCCAGGAGGCAGAGGTTGCAGTGAGCCGAAATCGTGCTACTGCACTCTAGCCTGGTCAACAGAGTGAGACTTTGTCTTCAAAAAATAAAATACATAAATAAATATATGAAATATCCAGAATAGGTTAGTCCTTAGAGAAGACACATTAGTGGTTTCCAGGAGATAGACAGGAGTGATTACTTAATGGCACAAGGCATTCTGGGGTGATGACAAGTTTTGAAGCTAGAAGTGGTGGTTATACAAGATTGTGAAAGCACTAAATGCCACGGGCTTGCACACTTTAAAATGGTTAATTATGTATTATGTGAACTTCACCACAATCATCTTCGTTCTCACCCATCTTCCCCGTTTGGTTCATAGGTTTCCTGCGAGCTAGAGTCCTTCACCATTGTAACCCCAGCACTGCGTACAGTCCCTGCCACAAAGGAGGTGCTTAATACAGCTTTGTTGAGTAAATAAACACAGAAAACAAAGCAAAAAAGAAAGCAAAGTACCCACATGTGGAGAAAATTAAGCCTTTCTATAATTGGGGCAGGGAGTAGAATCTGAAAAGCAACTGGATTTATTTTGTGTGATTCTGCAAGCATGAAATCAGGACCAACTAGTGGGATTGAGAAGGCAGCAGCTCTTGACTAAACCTAAGGAAGCCCTGTCTACCCTTGGAGCTGCAGAGCAGTAAGACCAGCTGTTCAGCAAGGCAGTGAGCATCCCATCAAGAGAGATATGCAAACGGAGATGAGGGAACTTGTTGAAAGAAGTCTTCAGGCATCAGCAGGAGACTTCCCCTAGACAACGTGTTCCTCCCAAATCGGAGGTACTGTGATCTGAGATGACTTACAGGTCATTAAAAACCCATTTAGCCTCCTGCTGGCTCCTGGTTGCCTTGTTGAATCAATCATTCACCAGATATCTACTGAGCACAGGTGTCACCCAGATGCATCCAAAGACAGTGCCACTTCCTAAAGAGGCAGAGAAGTTTCCAGGCCGTTCTTTTTATTTTCTGCTTCTTGACCTGACCCAGGGTTCAGAATACCAGTAGAGTTAAGGCTCTGATGTACTGATGTCACTGGGTTCAGGAGATGAGTTTGCAGTTCATGTCCCTCCTGCGGGCTGCTCTGCCTGGAGGGCTGTCTGTCCCTGAAGCGTGCCTGCCACCTCCTGGCTCTGATGCTGTCTCCTACTGCTGGCATCACCACCAGCTGCTGCTCCTGACACTGCTCCTCTGGACGTACCTTAGTGCCCACACCTGGCCCCAGCCTCCCTCAAGGTCAGGCAGCGGTGTACAGACAGGTAGCTGCTGCAATGTAGGAAGGGTGGAGGTTGGGAAACATGATGGGCATTCACAAACATACTATCACGTGTCCTTTAGAATACCGAGGCTATGCTCTAGTGACCTGGGGACGTGCGTATGCTGCAAAGTTTAATTTGTGTGTCTGTGTGTGATGGAGTTTTGCTCTTGCTGTCCAGGCTGAAGTGCAATGGTGCGATCTCGGCTCACCACAACCTCCGCCTCCCAGGTTCAAGTGATTCTCCTGCCTCAGCCTCCTGAGTACCTGGGATTACAGGTGCCCACCACCATACCCAGCTAATTTTGTATTTTTAGTAGAGACAGGCTTTCTCCATGTTGGCCAGGCTGGTCTTGAACTCCCAACCTCAGGTGATCTGCCCACCTCAGCCTCCCAAAGTGCTGAGATTACAGGCATGAGCCATGGCCCCCAGCTGAAGTTTAATTTTTTATAGGTGACATGATATATTATCCCCCACTGGTCATCATCATTGCCTACTCACCACTAATTCTCGCCTCTTTCTTTCCATCAGAACCCCATTTAGGGGCAGGGCACCAATGTGCCCTGTGGAAAATACTCCCCTGAGAAGGGGACACGGTTTTGGTCTATGGGTGTCCACAGACAGCCCTGGGTGGGGTTTGCACGGAAGCCTCTGGAGAAGGAGACCCAGAAGCCTCTGGCCTTGGCCTTCCTCCTTCACCGTGTCTACAATGCAACCTTGGTGCCCAGAGATGGAGCTGCCTTCCTACAAGCACAGAAAGTAAGACGTAGCTGAGGATGGTGGCATTAGAAACGCAGGAGAAGCCTGGGTCCCTGATGGCTCCTTAAAGCCCTCCCACTGGCCTGCAAGCTGCCAGCCTAAGGATGGCTCACGCCCATAATCCCAACACTTTGGGAGGCTGAGGCAGGCAGATCACTTGAGTCCAGGAGTTTGAGACCAGCCTAGCCAACATGGTGAAACCCCATCTCTACGAAAAATACAATAATTAGCCAGGTGTGATGGTGCACACCAGTAATCCAGCTACTTGGGAGGCTGAGGCAGGAGAGTCCACCCAGGAGGTGGAGGTTGCAGTGAGCCGAGATCATGCCACTGCACCCTAGTCTGGGCGACAGAGCGAGACTCCATCTCCAAAAGCAGACAAACAAAAACAACAATGAAAAAGAGTGCCTGTGGCAGAAGGAAAACAGGCCCCTGTTTGGTTAAGTCGCCGCAGTCTGCACCTGAAGCCGACGTAATTCTAATCAATGCCACAGAAATCAAATAAAATTTACCACATGTAGTATAGTGGGTTGAGCAGCACCGTCCAGAAGATAGGTCTTCCCGAGCCTCAGACTGTGCCCTTATTTGGAATAAGGGTCATTGTGGATGTAATCAAGGTAAGGATCATGAGATGAGATCCTCCCAGATTAGGATGGACCCTAAATCCAATGACGGGTGTCCTTAAAAGAGGCAGAAAACGAGAAGACGGGCAGAAGCCCAGAGACAAAAGCCCAGTAGAGGCGGAGGCGGAGACTGGGGTGATGCTGCCACAGCCAGGGACCAGCACCCGGAAGAGGCAAGGAGAGATTCTTCCCAGAGCCTTTACAGGGAGTCTGCTGACACCTGGATCTCAGACTGCTGGCCTCCAGAACCATGGCAGAATAAATCTCTGTCCTTTTAAGTCACCTAATTTATAGTCACTTGTTACAACAGCCCTGAGAAACCAGTACAGGCAGAAAAAGGTGCTGTACAGGGTGCGTTGGCGTGCACCTGCAGTCACAGCTCCTCCAGAGGCAAAGGAGGGAGGATCGCAGGAGCCCAGGAGTTTGAGTCTGGCCTGGGCAACATCAGGAGATCGTGTGTCTCTAAAAAAATAAAAAATAAAAAGGTACCATAGAAGATGTGCCATCTAAGTTGGGCAATTGAAAGACAGATCATTCTCACACTAAGAAAGAAAAGGGCCAGCCAGGCATGGTGGCTCACGCCTGTAATCACAGCACTTTGGGAGGCCAAGGTGGGGGCGGATCACCTGAGGTCGGAAGTTGGAGACTAGCCTGGCCAACATGAAGAAACCCTGTCTCTACTAAAAATACAAAATTTGCTGGGTGTGGTGGCGCATGTCAGTAATCCCAGCTACTCGGAAGGCTGAGGCAGGAGAATCGCTTAAACTCAGGAGGCAGAGGTTGCAGTGAGCTGAGATCGCACCATTGCACTCCAGCCTGGGTGACAAGAGTGAAATTCCAAACAAACAAACAAACAAATAAGAAAGAAAGAAAGAAAAGAAAAGCAGCCAGCTCTCCGAAGCCCAGAGTGGAATGCTGCAGGGAAGCAGTCGCTGTGGGACCAGACCCTTGAACACCATGCTGTGGAAACAGAGCGTGCTCTGATGCTCTGCGTATTCACCAGGGAGCCTGTGGGGCCGCCTTGGCTGCACTCCAGCAAGAAGCCTCCACCCTGCTCTTACCACCCTGGCTTCTCCAGGTCTCAGGCCACTTGTCACCCTCTCCTTCAGCACTCACATCTGTTAACTCTCGAGAGGCAAGCAGAGGGCCATTGGATGGGCACAGTGCTTCAGAGTCAATTCTGGGATGCCAGCAAAGCTCACCGGGTGAGCCAGTGCCAGATGAGAAATTGCTGTGCTCTGGCAGTTTTGCAAAATTCAAAGCTTTTTGCTGGAGCAGAGGGTCCGTCCTTGGAAGATTTCTTGCATAATCACCCAAAATGTCCCCTTGTCAGCAACACCAGGGAGATCGTATCTCGGATGAGCTCGGGCCAGCCCTTTCTCTGCTTTTGGAATGATTTTCAACAATGTGAATTATAGCAGAAGCGAGGCCCAGTTCTTCTGCCACCATAAACTGCTTCACTGGGCACTTACTGCCATCAAAAGGAAATTGCCTACACTTTGTGGGTTTCTTGCAAAGAAAGCTTCCAGTCCTCAGTAGAGATAAGAGTGCATTTATTTATTCATCCACTCAACTATGTATTTAACAACCGTGTGCCCTAAAGTAGTAATAACAGGGACCATTCACTCAGTGTTTACTCTTCGGCTGGGGCAAGTGATTTCCCTGTAGAATCCCATCTCACCCTCTCAGCTCTCAGGGGTAGGTCTTATCACCAGCCCCACTTCACAGATAAGAAAACAGAGGCTCAGAAAAGGTCACAAGCTCTCCCGAGGTCACCCAACCAGTAAGCCACGGGGGTTAGGTTTGGAGAGAGAGGATTTGAATTCTCGTCTCAGTCCTTCTTCTTATTAGCTATTTCGTGTCCACATGTCATTTGATGCATTTAGCTTAGCCTCAGTTTCCTCCTCTGGAAAATGGACGGAGCCCAGGTAAGAGCTATCAGACAGGTGAAGTCCAGCATTCAGGGAGTATTTTATACAATTCAGAACTTGCTCTCCAGCTTGGTATATCGCAAAACTGTGTTTTCCCAACAAAAATCAAGAAGATTTTCAAAATCTTTCCCAGCAAGCGAGATGGGACTCCTGAGAGTGGGCCATAGACACATGTTTTGCACAGATTTTAATCTCAGATCTGTTGACTTAAATGTCTATCCCCCACCACTGGTCACACCACCCTCGGGTGGGAGAGGTTGAAATGGTCTGGGCTGCTTTGCATCTCATCAGCTTCCTCTTTGACAGCCAGAGTGGGATGTCTCCTGCCAAAACAATCACGCCTGTCTACAGCTCCAAGAGGCTCAGGAGGTGACCTGGAGGCCTGCCCCGCTGGCCCAGTCAGTCGGGTAACCCTCTCTTCTCAGCCAGCCTGTGTTTACCCTGCGGTTCCATTGGAGAAAGCCCCCCGGCCCCCCGACTTTGCAGCCTGAACATCTATCGGTATTTTCACAACCTGTTAGAAGGCTGCTGAATTCCACCTCGCAGATGCCACATTTGGGTGCTTGACGACTTGCACGAAGAATATTTAGAGGAGAAGATGAGGGAACCAACCTCTAAACGGAGCTGATCATGGTAACAGGGACAGTTGTTACCTTTGTCCAGCACTTCACAGTTTGTAAAGCATGTCTTAGGCACGACATGGTGTCGGTTTTGACCCTCGTGGTAACCTTTAAGGAAGAGGGATATGACAGGTATTATTGTCCCATGCCTGGCCATGTCAAGTGGCTTGCTGTCTGTCAAGTCACAGAGCAAGTGCTCACCAAGAAGCCCCCGGAGGGAAGGAAGGGCCAGGATGAGCCCTAGGGGAGCCACTTCAGGAGCTGGGAGCAGAGAAGCCTCCCAGACATGGGAGAAACCCCAGTGGATGGGGAGGGGGCAGAAAGAAAAGCAGGAGAAGAGGTGTCTTCGAGAATGCCGGGAGGAGGGAGAGGCCATGCCACGTCTGCCGAGATGCTCCATTGGAGATAGTGTGGTCAATGGCTAAGAAGGTGGATTCATGGCTAGTATATTGCTAAACTTCCCTATGCTTCATCTGTAGAATGGGCATAATGATAGTCCCCACTTCATGTGGTTACTATGCAGCTTAAGTGCTTATTCCAGGTCTGGCACATGGTAAGTGCAAAATGTCCCCTATCCCAAACCCTGGCACCGGACTTGACCACCCAGCCACGAGTGACATTTTTTGTTTTCTTTTGAGACAGTCTCACTCTGTCACCCAGGCAGAAGTGCAGTGGCGCGATCTCAGCTCACTGCAACCTCCGCCTCCTGGGTTCAAGCAATTCTCATGCCTCAGCCTCCCAAGTAGCTGGGACTATAAGCACATGCCACCATGCCCAGTTGATTTTTATATTCTTAGTAGAGATGGGGTTTCACCGTGTTGGTCAGGCTGATCTCAAACTCCCAACCTCAAGTGATCCGCCCACCTCGGCCTTCCAAAATGCTGGGATTACAGGCATGAGCCACCATGCCCAGCCATGAGTGACCTTTGACACGGGTTGGGGGTAAGATGGTTTGCAGCATATTATGGAATAAGCAGAGGTGAGGGAAGGAAAGAGCACCAGGAGAATCCCTGGAGGGGCCGTACTTTGAAGGGTGAAACACAGAAACATGGGATGGTCTCCCTTGGAGATCTGGGAAGGGCTCGAGCTTGTGTGGGCAGCAGGGGTGGCAGTGGGCAGCAGATGTAAAAGGCTCACAGGGGATAAGAATCAGGGCACCAGCCAGAGGGGATATCGGGGGCTGCAAATCCTTAATTAGATGGATTGGTGTGGGCAGAGCAGGCACCTCCCCTCTCTGAGAGTCCAGGGGTAGATCAGGATATGGGCTGCAGGGTTGGAGGTAGCGGGAAGAAGGGGCATCTGAGCTTCATCTTGATACCTGCCCAGAATAGAATTAGGCAGAGCTCCCTCCCTTAGTCACAGAGATAAGCATCTTTGTGTTAAGACAATGTTTTCTAAATGTTTACTGTTTCCTAGAAGGCTTCCCAAATTTGACTCCTAGCTCTGCTACTGTGCGACCTCTGACAAAAGCCACTTAATCTCTTTGTGCCTCAGTTTCCTCACTTGTAAAATAGGGATCTTGAGATCATGATGCTACCTGCCTGTCCAGATGGTTGTGAGGGTGAGGTGACACAATCTAAGGAGAGAGCCTGGCCTGGGTAGTGATGGCAGGCTGTTATTATCGTTATTAATTTTTTTTTCTTTTTTTGAGATGAAGTCTTGTTCTGTTGCCCAGGCTGGAGTGCAGTGGTGCCATGTTGGCTCACTGCAGACTCCACCTCCCAGGTTCAAACGATTCTCCTGCCTCAGCCTCCTGAGTAGCTGGGACTACACCACACCGGCTAATTTTTGTATTTTTAGTAGAGACAGAGTTTCATCATATTGGTCAGGCTGGTCTGGAACTCCTGACCTCAGATGACACACCTGCCTCAGCTGCTCAAAGTGCTGGGATTACAGTTGTGAGTCACTGAGCCTGTCTGGGCTGTTTTTATTCTATTATTAACTAGTATCATGAGATGCTCAGTTTGAGAACCAGTGAGTTAAGACAATGATTCCTAGAGAGACCCATACTAAAGTGCAGTCATTTTGATGCTTACTTATACAATTCCTACTATTGACCAGGCACCAGGATATGATGGCTGCCAAGGAGACATGGTCCCCGCTCAAAGGTTTGCAGCAGCAGGTAGAAGAGGCTTGCTCTGGCCAGTCATTTAATCCCCACTACAAAACCCCAGGACCAGGGATCTATTCAAGCTCCCATTCCACATGGGAGGAAACAGGGACAGAGAGACGTAGTCCACTGCCCAAGGTCACACAGTGAGGAAGTGGTGGAGCTGGGATTTGAACCCCAGGGGTCTGTCTGCCTCTAGAGCCTGCAGTGGTGTGTCCCACCAGTAACTACAAGTGGTGGTGACTGCCACTGGCATCCAGAGTGTGCAGGATGTGAAGGGCAAGTGATGCTAGAACTGAGAAAGGCATACAGGAGTTAACTAGATCAGTGGGGGCGGCAGGGTTAAGGCCCTGAGGCAGAATGGGCAAGTCGAGTGTGAGGATGCAGAGAGCCAGCTGCCCAGAAGATGAAACCGGCCAGGAAGGAGGCACTGCCTGCTCATCAGGCCTGACAGCTCCGTGGGGAATGTGGACTGTACCCCAAGCACAGCGGGAAGCCTTTGGGGGACTTTCAGTGGAAGTGTGGTGAGATTCAGGAACCACTTTCTACAGCTGAATGGGCTCAGGCACACAAAAGACCGAGGGGCACTTTGAATACAGACACGGGGCCCCTCCAAAGTACATTAGATGGAAAAGCAAAATGCTGGAGTGTGGGTGCTGGCTTCTATCTGCAGAGGGAAGAAGGAGAGATAGAATAAGAATACGTATGCACCTTTGTGCTCGGATAGATGTAAAATCTCTCGGAAAGGGTATACAAGCAACTGTCAGGGACGGGGGGGGGGGGCGGGGGAGGGAGGGGGGTGTTCTCTGTAGATTTTTCTCTTTTAAATGTTAAACCTTGGGGTGAGATTACCTAACAGAAATTAAGATTTTTTTAAAAGATGATGCTGGCCGCTGGGTGGAAAATGGAACACAGGGGGTCTACGGTGAAATCCAGGGCCTGATGCAGGAATGAGACTCAGCTGTTAGGTTTCCACGTGCAGCGGGAGATGAAGAATTAACTAAGATGGGGCCTGAGCGTGGGTGCAGCTGCCGGGAGGGCTGGTCTGGGACCGGCACTGTGTCGCGCAGCTGCATGGTGTTACATAGAGTGAGGGCTGAGGAAGGGAAAAAAAGGGTAGAGCGTCAGGGACCCCCTTAACTTTTCCTCTAGCAGAGTTTGACATAGCTTCAGCCCGAGGCACCCGGATTTCCTGGGCCCCTCCTCGAACACCACCATACAGGCTTTACGCGTGGAGTGTGGAAGGCGGGCACGAGGGACGGCAGCAGGTGCGAGAAGAAACCTCCAGCGGGGCTCAGGAGCCCTGGGCTCCGGGTTGTAAATCAAAGCACCGCTTCTCAAAGGGAGGCGCCCAGGGGATGTCTCCGCCTCTCATTCTCAGTTGGTGAGCAAAGGGACAGAGATGCACTAACGTGGAACGTTCTGGAAAAGCAGTTCTTGGCTTCTGCAGATGGGGTATCTCGGGCTGTTCAAGGGGGCCTCCGGGTGGCTCCGGAGGGATAATTTGCTCAACTTTAAATAAAGGCGGCAGCAAACTAAACCAAAAGGCGGCAGACCTCCTCTTGCAGCAGGCATTTTCCCGGCGGCTGCTGCCCCCTGCTGACAAAATCGGGATATCGCAGCCTCCGTGCCCCGCCGAGGCCACAGCTCCGGGCTCCACTTTGCATTCCGGGCGCACAGAAGGTGAGTCAATCCCATTTCCTCTGCCCTTTATTGAGATGGCCACCGCCAAGCACTGCATCATTGGGGCCATAAACAACCAGTCCCACGTGAACAGTGGAAAAAAGAACAGCAAAGGTCATTACCAAGAGAAAGCAGTGCACCAGATGCGACAGTGCATTACAGGAAATTGTAAAACAGAAGGGCACAGCAGCATTATAAATCTCCCTCCACGGAATTGTCGCCACCCCACTGGCTGTTCATCAGAGCTGATGCCCACTGAGTCTTACTACGTGTCAGGCGTGCTGGGGACCCCCTGCATGTGGTGACTCTTCTGAGCCTCAAAGCGCCTACAGGAGCAGGTGGGAGGGGTTTGAGACAGAGGAAAGGTGGCAAGACAAGGATTAAGCCCAGCAAGCCGGGCTCAAGGCCTTGCAGATTTCAAGTGCAAAATCAATATCCTTTATTCAGTGGGTTCATACATCTAAATCGGTGCCTGTCACCCGAGGAAGATTTTGCCCCCGAGGGGACATTTGGCAATGTCCGGGGACATTTTTGGTAGTCTCAGCAAGGGAGCTTGCTCTGGCTTCTAGTCAGTAGAAGACAGAGGTGCTGTCAAACATCCCATATTGCTCAGGACAGCCCCCATAACGAAGAACTCTTCATCCTCAAATGTCAGTAGTGCCGAGGTAGGGAAACGCTGATCTAAATACATAAAATTCCTACAGATCTTCTAGCTCTCTCTTTTTGGCATTGCCTCTGACACGAGGGCACTTGAGCAAATCTTCCTTAATGTATGAAAGGTATTCTTCTTGAGGATTCATGCAGAATAACTCTCAATTATTTAATTTCCCCTAAAACCTCCTATTTACCCAATTGTTGGATTGTATCCAACAGCTGTGCTGTTACACCGTATAAATGATGGGACTGTGATGGGGCCCGGGCAGAGGGAGAAACCCCTGGCTGTCACGGCACAATGGCGAAGGGCCTTGGGCCCTGCAGTGGGCACGATCAGCCCTGACACTGTGCGTGGAATGTTGCTGCTGTCCCTGGCAGGGAGCCGTGGCTCATCCGCATGCTGCTCATCAGGGATGTTGGGACGTGTTCAACCCCAGGATGATTGAACAGTTCCTGGGAACAACCTGTCAGCAGCTGCCCTCCACTCTCCTCTTACTAAAAGCCCCAGTAGTCAGCCCCAGCATTCTACTCCCTGGCTTTGGGAAGCAGCCCTGTTAACCCTTCCTCTTCCACAGAGCATATGGGTGTAGCAAGGGGTGCAGGCTAGGGGTGGGAGAAGACCTAGGATCAGGTTACCCCCATCTGAATGGTCATGGCACACCTCCCAGCAATAAGCCCATTGCCTGCCCAAAAATTGGTATTCAAGAGTTGGTGCTTATTGAATGAATGAATACACAAGAAGGGTAAACCCTATGAGAGTCATTCATTCATTCTTAGGAATATTTACCGAGTGCCTGGCCATGCAGGGACTGTCCTAGTTACCAGGTGAACAAAAGAGACCAAGTGTCAGTTCTCATGAAGTTTACCTTCTAGTGGAGGGTAACAGATACCATACAAATAAACTAATAAATATGGAATACAGTTGGCCCTCTGCGTCCATGGGTTCCAATCTCTGGATTCAACCAGCTGCACACTGAAAACGTTTGGGGAGGCCGGGCGAGGTGGCTCATGCCTGTAATGCCAGCACTTTGGAAGGCTGAGGCGGGCGGATCATGAGGTCAGGAGTTCGAGATCAGCCTGGTCAATATGGTGATACCCCATCTCTACTAAAAAAAAAAAAAAAAAAATACAAAAATTAGCCAGGTGTGGTGGCGTGCACCTGTAGTCCCAGCTACTCGGAAGGCTGAGGCAGGAGAGTCACTTGGACCTGGAAGGCGGAGGTTGCAGTGAACCAAGATGCACCACTGACTCCAGCCTGGGTGAAAGAGCGAGACTCTGTCTCAAAAAAAAAAAAAAAAAAAATTAGTTGGGCATGGCAGCACATGCCTATAATCCCAGCTACTCAGAGGCTGAGGCAGGAGAATCACTTGAACCCGGGAGGTGGAGGTTGTGGTGAGCCGAGATTGCACCATTGCACCTGGGCAACAAGAATAAAATTCTGTCTCAAAAAATAAAAAAGAAAACCAGTTCTCAACGTGAGCATCTGTCAGAATCACCAGGAGGGCTTATGGAAGCAGACTGTGGGCCCCACCTCTAGAGTTCAGCTGGTCGGGGGTGGGGCTTAGGAATATGCATTTCTTACCAATCCCCAAGTGATGCTAATGTGGAGGTCCAGGGATCAGAGCATGGGGTATTTGTTCTTCCTGCACCAAGTCCTCTACATTCAACATTGACAACATGCAATCATAGATCATCATTGCCTGATCATCTGCCACTCCACTGGGCTTGATGGTTCTGTCCACCTCTACGTCCCAGTGCTTAGTAAGCACTCAACAGAATATTTGTTGACTGAATTCCTCAAACAAGGGTTCTACTCTGGGCCTTGCCATTCCACCATGTATTCTATCTCCTGCCTTCCCAGAGCTCTGAGTCTTTGCACGTGCTGACCCATCCACCCAGCATTCGCCTTCCTGTGTCTACCTCGCAAATTCCTACAACGCTCTCCTTCCAGAATATCCTTCCCGACTTCCTCTGCACCCACCCGGGGTTAGGAATGCTCCTGGAGGTGTAGGGAGTTCTGTATCCACCTGTGGCACAGTGACTTGTCCACATGTTGCTCTTCTTTTCTTTACCAAAGATCACAGATGGGCAGCCCCCAGGTTGAACCGCACTTGCCATAACACCAGGAATGAATCCCAAGGAAAGAACGTTTCAGACAACTTGCATTGTTTTACTCCAGATTCACAGCCGAAACTGTCAGTCATTCATAGAGTGTGTGTGTGCCTTCCCCGACACAAGGCTGGCGGCCCCCCTGAGATGCAGAGTGGTGGAGAGGTGGAATGTTCCAGGTGTCTGGAGGGAATGTGGAGCCTTCGCACAGGCACCTTTACTGAGGGGCTGCTCTTCCCGGCAGCATCAGCCATCAGAAATCCCAGGGGCCCCGAGAGAGTGAGGACAGGGAGTACATTCGGCCCACCAATGACAGCGATGATAAACCAAATCTGTCCAGATAAGCTTCGTCTCTCTCATGCACCCCACAATCACTGGTGAACCTGCTAACTCACAGGTTTCTCTGCTTCCATCCCCACAACCACCCCACGAGGTGGGTTCTCCTAGGCCCATCCTGAGAGGCTGAGGGATGAGTTAAGTTTCCCAGGCCAGAAAGACGGCAGGGATTTAGGTCTCTCACTCTCCAACCACGTGCAAGAGGCACCCCGAACCCGGTAAACAGTCGCGTGGAGAGAGCCTCCCTGGGTGACGGGCGACGTGGTGAGGGATGCATCCTCCTTTGGCAAGACAGTAAATGGACTAAGAGGAAAGGACCACGTTAGGTTCCCGAGTCTCACCGCTCAGCCCCATCAAAGTGTATCCGTCCTCCCTCTATTCACAAACATCACTTGAAACACCTTCATATTTTAGATTTTAACGCTCATAACATCTTCGGGCTTTTAAAATGAGATTTCCCTGAGGGATGCGGGGCAGGAACTGAACTTCTCGACGCACTATAATAGCTGCGCTGTGCAGAACCCGGGAACCGGGGACGTCACTAGAACCGCGGCGAACTCAAATGAAGTCAGGACGGCCTCAGCAGCGGCGGCCTGGCCCACTGCGCCGGCGTCGTCCCAGACCGCCTAGAGCCCGACCTGCTAGAGTTCGCCCCTGGTAGGCGAACCCACTTCCAGAAGGACAGCGGGGGTGGCGAATCCCCATTCCTCCCGAAGATGGGTCAAGCCAGCCTCAGACCAGTCAGAAAGCTGCTCTTACCGCTTCTGTCGGCCTGACGTGAAGGCTTCTTCACCTCGGGACTCAATGGCGCCGCAGGGGCGGGATATAAAGCTGACTGACGTCACTTACAACCACTTGTCCAGCAGAATGAACTTGAAGAACAAATAACTCTACGAATTCTGTCTCAAGAAAAGGCTATTGTCCCCGCCCCCTACTCCCATTGGGCCTTTGCGAGCCCTCGAGGGTGGGAGCTTTTGGCGGCAACCAATCGAGGGTCAGCGAGGAGGGGGAGGCGGGGCAGGTGGGTTACGGTTGCCCGGAGTGTGCGTTTGGCGCGGTACTTGGGGCGGGAGGAGATCCTTCCCGGGCCCTGCTGGGGAGGGCTGGGCTGAGGAGCTGGGCCGGGAGCACAGGCCGTGTCCGCTCGCTTGCATCTTTTCAGACTGCCGTATCGGGCCTCGAGCCGGACCCACCTGGAGCCCCCCTACCCACCCGCTCCCAGCGCCCAATATCCGCCCACAGCCCAGGAGGGCTGGGCCGGGTCATCCCCAGCCCCGCCGCGGCCACCGGCCCTTGAGATCAGCCCTCCCCACCTCCCCGTTCCAGGCCGGCCCAGGGCCGGAAGCCCACCCACCCGCGCCTCTAGCAGCCGCTCTTGTCCTCTGGGTACGGCTTACGGGAGTGTTGGTTACCATGGTGAAGCTGGCAGCCAAATGCATCCTGGCAGGTGAGTCTGAAAACTTGCGCTTGAATACAGCGGTCTCGAGTCCCGAGCCTTCAAAATTCATCCAAAGCTTTTGTTCACCTAAATTTCCTACCTTCTTTTCCTATCTCTCTCCCAAAGGCGAGTTACTGCCATTACTAACACAGTAAATTACATTAGCCGCGGAAGAATGATCCTCCGGGGCGCATTCGCAGCTCCAGCGGGTTCCCCCTGCTCCCTGCCATACGCTGAGACCACCTTCACCGGTTGAACTGACTCGTTAAAAAATCACTAGTTAAAACTGGAGCAGCAGACTCGTTAAAACAGAACTTAAGCAAACCTTGAGTCCTTCAGCTAAACATTTACTGTACCCCAAAGTTAGGCTCAGTGACTTTGGTAGTCTTTACTATGGGATTTTTTTTCCGTTGACCTCACCCCCTCTGATAACAGTGACAGGAGTGACCAGAGTTCGCAAAAGGCACTTGTGTGTTGTCTTTAAGACCCAAATTGACTGTGCTGCCCCACTCCAAGAAGGACATAAATGTTGTCTCCCAAAGGCAGGAATCTTTGTTTTGTTGACTGATACATCCCAAGCACCTGGAACAATGCCTGGAACATAGTAGGTACTCAATAAATACTTTTAGAATGGATGACTATGTGGCATGCATATTTTTAGTGTACTGTATCAGTCTGCATATTTAGAAAAACAATAGCTTGGATTATAGACCTGTGACTACATGAAACACATATGCATGTTACTGGATCCTTACTGCATATGAGGCACACATATTTCATGAAATCGTCCCACTGTAGCACTCTGGGCTAGCTACTGGATTGTTCTGATCTTACTGAGTGAGGCACTGAGAGATGTCAGCCAAGGTCAACCCCTAGTGAAGGTCATATACAGGATTTCAGGCCCTAGATCTGCCCAACTCCGAAACTCTTAACTCGTGTTTCCATTGAAAGCTGTGACCTTTCCAGGCTTTTCACCAGCTCAGGAAAGAAGTGGTGAGAAATTACATAGAGAAAAAGAGATTCCTTTTTTAAAAACGTACGTTCTTCCAGACTGAAAGTAAATGATCATATTATTAATGGCTTTTATAATTTGAAAATAAAAGGGTCACACCGAAAGATGACTGACAGTAGTAACTGAATCATAGTGGAGCAAAAGAAATTAATGGTTCTCAGGAGAGTCTCTTGTTTCCAGAGCACCAGAGGAGGCAGTGTCGTGTAACAAAAGTAATTCTGCCCGTTCCTCTTACTGGCTGTGTCATCTTGGACAAAGCACTTTTTTGAGCTTCAATTTCTTTATGGATAAGGTGGGAACATTATTTTCTGAAGTTATATATATATATTTTAAATGGGGTTCTCTCTGTTCTTTTTAAATTCGGTTTTCAGTGTGGAGCTAACTTACTGATCACTTTCTGTACATCAGCTCTGGGCTAGACCCTCGATTACAGGTGGTCTCACTGAATCCTCACAGCAACCCTGTAGGATTGGTGGTATTGCCATCCTCATTTACAGATGAGGCAACTGAGGCCCAGAAAAATGAGAACATTTGCTGTGGGTCACACAGCTGGAAGCAGCAGAACTGTATGATCCAGACCCTGGCTTCTGACCTGATTTCCAGGGCTTTAGCCCAAGCTACACTGTCCTCAAGCCATGATCCTCATCCTCTGTTCCTTTTCTTTTTTTTTTTTTTTGAGATGGAGTTTGGCTTTTGTCGCCCAGGCTGGAGTGCAATGGCACAGTCTCGGCTCACTGCAACCTCCACCTCCCCGGTTCAAGCAATTCTCCTGCCTCAGCTTCCTGAGTAGCTGGGATTACAGGCGCCCACCACCATGACTAGCTAATTGTTTTGTATTTTTTAGTAGAGATGGGGTTTCATCATGTTGGCCAGGCGGTCTTGAACTCCTGACCTTGAGTGATCCACCTGCCTCAGTCTTCCAAAGTGCTGGGATTACAGGTGTAAGCCACCGCGCCTGGCCACCTTTTTTTTTTTTTTTTTTTTTTGACACAGTTTCACTCTGTCACCCAGGCTGGAATGCAGTGGTGCACAATCTCAGCTCACTGCAACCCGCCTCCCAGGTTCAAGCAATTCTTGTGCCTTAGCCTGCCAAGTAGCTGGGATTACAGGCACACGCCACCATGCCCAGCTAATTTTTGTATTTTTAGTAGAGATGGGGTTTCACCATGTTGGTCAGGCTGGTCTCGAACTCCAGACCTCAAGCGAGCCACCCGCCTCAGCCTCCCAAAGTGCTGGGATTACAGGTGTGAGACACTGCGCCCGGCCTGCAGCCTCTTTCCAAGGCCTCCATAGCATTTCCTCTTGAAAGTTTCCGGGGACCAAAAGACCTCAGCTCAGAAATCAACCCCCTTTGCCACGCCCACCACACGAACACACACCCCACACACACACCCACACATACCCACACACACCTGCAGCATTGGTTTCATTTTTCCGTCCATGCCCCACAGCCCTGCTGTTTAAACTGAGTTGCCCTGTCTGTTTTTTCTCTCACGTAACTAGTCATTGAAGGAGCTGACGTTCAGTTCAAGTGTTGTTGCTTTGAACAGATACTGGCTGAGCACCTACTATGTGTGAGTCACCATGCAAGGTGCAGTGGGAAGGCAAGCATGAATCATTTGCACTGAAGGAAGAACTAAGGTGTGCGTGAGAAGTTCTAACACAGCGAACACACAGCGAGTACCCTTTGTGTGCCAGGTGCGGGAAATACTTCAAGGCACAGCTGCTACTTGTTCTGGTTCTGGAGAAGACAGAAAACGTTAGACGTTTATCTATATTTTGTTTACTTAAAAAAAACCCCACTTAAATAGTACTATCAGCCAGGCACTGTACATATTGACTCATTAAATCCTCATAATAATTCTGCAAGGTAGATGCTAGGATTATCCTATGTTATACATTTTGCAACTGAGGCACAGAGAGGTTAAGTAGCTGATTTAAAGTCACACAGCTAGAAAGCGATGGAGCTGGAGTCTGGCTCCAGAGTCTGTGCTCTTAAGTACCATGATATTCTGCCTCTTGATATACATGGAGATGGTAATAGAGCTTCCTGGGAGGGTTGCTCTGACGTCATATCTCACGCTACCAGCAAGCAATGGTCCGCGTTAGCCACACACATAAAGACGGAGGGAGAGATGGCTTTCAGAGGCGGTGCAGGAAGGATATTACTTGAGCTTTCCTTGCAGAGAATGGATGGGATTTGAATTTGGTGTAGGAGTACCTAGAAGGAGGTGGCCTTGAGGAATTTCCAGGGACGCGGCGGACAGGAATGCAGAGCCCAGATTTGGGGTAAGGGATTGTTGGGGAGAGAGTGGGAAGGTGAGGGAGGGCTGTCCATGGGGATGGGTGGGCCATGAAGAAATCCTCAGTGGGTCTGTGTGAAGGTTTCCCAAATGGAGGCACTGTGTTATGAGGGCCCATCTGTTGATGCCACGCTCTGGGCGGATTAGAGCAGGGAGAAAAAAGAAAGGAAGTGTTTTCAGTCAAGGCGCAGTCAGGAAGGCAGAAAACGCAGTCATTTTAGCAGAGGAATTTCAATATATGGAATTGGTTCATCAGGTGTTGGAGAACTGAAGAAGCAAGAAGCCAGCATTGAGATGACACAGAGTGGCGGACAGAGGTCGTGGGTGTCAGAAGCTTGAAGAGCCCCAGGGAGCTGGGATGCAGACCCCTGAGGAAGGGGCCCTGCCTAGCTGCTGCTGGCACCTTAGGAATTCAGTCACCCACTGTGTGACACCAGCACATACCACAGAGCCCCAGGACCCATTTCCCACTGGGAAGAGCTCAGCCCTGTGTTGAGGGCAAGACGCACCAAACCAGTTCCAAACCATCTTGGAGGGTCCGTGTTTTGAGACCACTCTTGGTACCCAGGACTACATAAGTCAGGGGCCAGGCAAAAACCAGGAAGTCTACTCGGCATTACAACAGTGAGGATTTCAGTAGGATGTTAATTACACAGGTGCCGGAGGACTAGAAAGGAGAAAAGGGGACACTGAGGCAGCACAGGTAGTAACTGCAGGAAGAAGGACCACCGCCTCTCAGGCTGGGGAAGCAGGGGAAAGCAGGTGGGGTTCTCAGAGCCCAGAAGCAGGGAAGAGGGGCTCTGGGAGTCGAGGTGCAGATTTCTGAGAAGAGGGCACTGCTGCTGCTGGTTCCTCAGGGGGCAACAATAAGGCTGGTCTGGGAGTGCAAACATACACACACACACACACACACACACACACACACACACGACACAGGAAGCAGTCAGTGCTGCTGGGGTGCAGGCCATTGCTAGGGTGGTGCTAAGAAAAAGGAGAAGAGGCAGGAAGAGCAATGTCCTCTCCCCTGACCCCGGCCTTCCCTTCTCCCTCCAGAACTGCCGTTGGCATAGCCTAACAAGAACCTCCTAGCAAGGGAGAAACGTGTCTGAAGAGTCCCCTCCCCAGCACACCACAGCAGGATGGACTCGGGGCTGAGACAGAAAACCAGGCGTGTGGTCTAAGCTCCCTGGGGTGAGGTCAGCAGGGAGGCTGAGCAGAGGTGGGTTGAGACTCAGCCAAGGAGGTGAGGAGCACAAGGGAGGCCACCTGGAGATGGGAGGAAGAAGGAGCAGTCTGAGGTGACCCGTTGAATCTGGGGACACAAACAGAAAGCATGGGCGAGAGGGGCGACCCACTCAGGACCAGGGCATGACGGAGCTTGGCCGTAGACAGACTGAGGTTGGAGGAAGGTCCTTCATTCTAGTGGCAAGGCACATGGGTTTTTGGATACACAGACAAAGCTTGGGAGGGAGATCCTGCCTTCACAGTCAAGGTGACGAGAGTCAGTGGGACAGAGTGGACTGGGAGCACAGTGCCACCAAGGACAGGCCCATGGGATGCCCACACTCGGGCAGATGTCAGGAGAACCAGGCCAGGGCAGGGTCACCGAGGCCACAGAGACAGGACTTGGGAAGGAGGGGGACACTTCAGGCTGACTCATCCTTCAGAGGCGTCAAGGAGGATGAGAACCAAGAAAAGGCCATTGGCCTTGGCAACTGTGAGGTCGCAGGTGACCTCACATCATGCCCTTGCAGACATCATCCTCTGTGTCCTGCAGAGCCCTTCCTGCTGTCACCCCCCGGCCCAGCCCTTGCCCCTGGGAAGCCTCCCTCACCAATGAACCCTCTCATTCATTTCTTTCTTCGATGTTCCCCAGACGCTTTGGTTCTCAGTTTGTGCTATTTGAATTCGCACTTGTCATCCTGTTGCTCTGCAAATGTGTTTATCAGTTATTTCACCTCCCTGTGCTTCTGAGCCCTCATAGCCAACACAGGCGGTTTCCTGTAAGTGTTGGTGACTCTGACTGACAGTCAGAGGAAAGATTTATGAAATTAACCAGAACAAATCTGTGGGGAATCTCACAAACAGGAGGAGCTGATTTCCAGCTGGATTCAGGAGCAAAACTGGAGTTGGGAGGGCGGGCGCAGTCAGGGCCCAAGGAAGGAAAAGCGATGCGCTCTGTTTGCTCCAAGATGGATGGGTGCCCTGTGACAGTCTTGGTGGTGGTTGCCTCAGATGTCATGGAAGGCTGAGATGAGGAGGCCCTAGAGGGGCAGCATTAAAAATGGGTCAGAACTCACACCTGTAATCCCAGCACTTTGGGAGGCTGAGGCAGGCGGATCACCTGCGGTCAAGAGTTCAAGACCAGGCTGGCCATGGTGAAACCCTGTCTACCAAAAATACAAAAATTAGCCAGCTGTGGTGGCAGGCACCTGTAATCCCAGCTACTCAGGAGGCTAAGGCATGAGAATCACTTGAACCTGGGAGGCGGAGGTTGCAGCGAGCCAAGACTGTGCCTCTGCACTCCAGCCTAGGCGGCAGAGACTCCCTCTCAAAAAAAATGGGGGACATCAAAAGTGGTCCCTGAGCTCTAGGAGAGGAGCAGGGCCTGGGAAGAGCATGAGGTTGGAATCCCCGGCGACCCAGCCTCTGTGAACCTCAGTCTCTTCATCTGTCAGACAAGGTTAATGATACCTTGAGGGGGAAGGAATGAATGAGATTGTGTGAACAGGTCCATGAGGGGGGCTCAGCACATGTTGGTTCCCTTCTAAGGAGTGGTGACAAATAGAAAAGCAGGGCCTGAATAGCTCACTCAAACCTGGAGGAGTTCACATAAAACGAAATGCCACAAGCAGTGAAATAATTGTCTTACAAGAGAAAATTATAGGTGGGAAAAGTCAAAACTGAAAAGCGAACAGTGGCAGACTGTTGAGAAGTCGAGGAAAGCAGTGTTGAAGCCGACTGTAAAATGGGAAGCAAAGGTGAAGAGGTGGCACCGAAGCCGCCGAGTACGGTGCTGATTCTGCTAAGGATCCAGATGAGAAGCAGAAAGCACGCGTTCCGCCGGGGCCTGGATGGTGGAGCACAAGTCCATGTGAGACTCGGGAGGAAAAGAGATTGCAAATGGACACAGTCGGCATCAGAGGAGGCTTGGCAGAGCCAGGGGAGGGCAAAGGCGAATTAAAGATGGGCAGGGAGAGCTTCCAGCATCCGTGACGGGCACAGGAGGAGCACTGGATTAAATGGCTCCCAGCAGTCTTATGAAAGACTCAGGTCTCAGACTAAAAACTGCGACATAAACCTTTAGTTCTGAGGGACCAGTTTCTGGGGCTGTTGACCAGCAGAGGGAAGGGAAATCAAGTCAGTAGGCGAGAGATGGCTGCTATTGCAGATAGAATTGGTGGAGAGGGGCCAGGCACGGTGGCTCACGCCTGGAATCCCAGCACTTGGGAGGCCAAGGCAGGCAGATCCCCTGAGGTCGGGAGTTCGAGACCAGCCTGACCAACATGGAGAAACCCCGTCTCTGCTATACAAAATTAGCAGGGTGTGGTGGCGCGTGACTGTAATTCCTGCTACTAGGGAGGCTAAGGCAGGAGAATCACTTGAACCCGGGAGGCAGAGGTTGGAGTGAGCGAGATTGTGCCATTGCACTCCAGCCTGGGCAACAAGAGCAAAACTCCATGTCAAAAGAAAAAAAAGAATCGGTGGAGAGGCCCCTGGGAAGATGAATCCTTGGGTCATAAACAGGCACTCTGTGATGGAGACGGAGCATAGCATTTGGAAACAGATTTCAGGATGATGAACATAGCCTCAGACTTCTTGCTTCCTACAAATGCAGAGACCCTCCAGACCCCCATCCCCCGACCCCAAAAAAGTATTCAGGTGGAAGCTGTCGACCCAGATTGGGTCAGTTGACAGGTGAGTCTGCATGTCAGTGCCAGTCACACTTCTTTGCCTTCAAGACTTCAAAGTAAATTCCAGTTTGGAAGTGACAGCTTTTCCCCATAGGGCGCGTTTTAGTGGAAGAGCATCAGTTCTGTTTCCAGGGCCCCAGAGCCCTCCATAAGCTCTGTTATCTTCTGGGTCAGTTCTTGTGGGTAAAAGGCTTAGCAGTGCAGAAATGTGCTCTGGCTGTTATGAGGTTTGCAGATCAGTCTCATTGACCTGTGCCCTGCCCGAGGCCTCAGAACAAGTCCCTGTGAGAGGCAAGCCCATCTTTGAAAACTCATTGAAGTTTTTGGTTTCTAGATGAATGTTCTGCAGAGGGAGATTCTCAAGTCAGATGAGGACCGGGGAATTGTTTTTTTCTGTTCTGACCTAACAGGGGACCCAGCAGTGGGCAAGACCGCCCTGGCCCAGATCTTCCGCAGTGATGGAGCCCATTTCCAGAAAAGCTATACGCTGGTGAGCTGGGGCCACAGCTTAAAGACAGGTGCCTGGTTCACCATGAGCGAGTGACTGCAAAGTTCCTTGAAGAAGCCTTAAGTCGGCTGATGAGAGGCTGCTTGAAGGGCCACGTGGAGATGGTTTTTTCCACTAGCCTGGGGTGAGAGGTCAGGTGCAGACCAGACTGGCCCCAAGCAACTTGGTCACCATGTGTAGCAGCTCACTTGGGGGCAGGGAGGTGCAGAGGACTAGTTGGTCCTCTCTGACTTATGCACGCTCAGCCACTTCTCAAGAAGAGACCCTTCCATTGGAGATAGCCCTCCTAGGATTGGGGTGCTTGTGTGTCCTCCTGTAACACGCTCCACCTTTGGGGGCCCTCAGTGCTAACATTCTTGGTGTTCCTCGGCAGACAACAGGAATGGATTTGGTGGTGAAGACAGTGCCAGTTCCTGACACGGGAGACAGTGTGGTGAGTGATGCCTTTACCCAAGGGAACTCGGGGCTACCCTAGCTGTGCCCTGTGGTCCCTGTGGTCACACCAGCCTCCCTAGGAGAGATGCGGCACAAGGTGATGGCCTAGGCTTGTCTGAGCATTTAGGAATAGAATCGGGAAGCATTCAAGGGAGGGATGAGGAGGAGGAGAGGGAGGAAGAGGAAGGAGGAGGAGGAGGAGGGAGGAGGAGGAGGAGGAGGAGGGAGGAGGAGGAGGGAGGAGGAGGGAGGAGGAGGGAGGAGGAGGACGAGCAGGAGAAGGGAGGAAGACTAGGCTATGGACCTGGCCCTCAAAGAGCTTGTTATCTACTATCAAGGTTCTTCAGTCTCTTTACGGGAACCTTGGGCTCTTGAAATTGAATTGTAAGATGTTATGTTCGTGTGTGCTTTTCTAGAGAGAGGGTTTGTAGCTTTCACCAGATTCCTAACCAGGTCCGTGAGCAAAAAAAACAGTATAAGTACTTCTGTTATAGACAAAGGTAAGATGGGTACACAGGTAACCAATACACAAAACAGACCATGGCAGTGATGTTCAGACGGCATATGCCGGGATCAGAGGCCCCAGGAATACCCAGTGCCAGGAGGAAGCTTGGTGGGTTGCCGAGGGGAGATTTCCTAGGGCAGCAGCACTGTGGGCTCTCACCTGGGCTGGGGAAGGTTTGCACAGAGCAGGAAGGGTCATCCCACACCCTCTGCATCACACCTTAGCCAACCCAGAAGGGCAGCAGAATGTCCTACTTTAAACACCTTCCCCAGGCCTACTCAGCGACCTCCTTTAGAAAGAATTGTTCTAAGATTTGAAAATCAATTTGGTTAACAAAGTGCAGAATGACCTTTTGGAAACCAGAGCACTTGTCGGCCTGTTTAGCATTCTGTCCTGCCAGGTGGGAAGTCAGCTTGTTCCTGGTATTTTTGCACTCAGGGTTAGGAGAGGTGAGACTCTGCACAGAAAGTGCTGGTTGGTGCGAGAACCCGTTGTACTGCCTAAGACTCTGCAGTTCGTTCCTTTCCCCATCGTCTTCTCTCATGCCTGAGAGAAAAGACAGAGCCTGTATGAAAATCTGGGTGCCTGTATTTCACCCTAAGACAAGTCCGGGGTGAGCTGAGGGGGTGCCGGTGACTCGTACGTAGCCTGTGGTTTTTCCATGGAAGACTTCTGCTTTTCTGATTGTAGGAACTCTTCATTTTTGACTCTGCCGGCAAGGAGCTGTTTTCGGAAATGCTGGATAAATTGGCAAGTAGCACGTGGTCTTTTTCCTGACCACCACCACCTCCTGCCAAAACGTTTGCCCCTGAGAGTGCTCACACAGCAATTTCACTGCACTGTGCTGTCACGAAGGTCCCATGGCAAAATTCTTTAAGGAGCATTCCTCCCTGCCCGGGACTCATGGCTACTTGGCAAGAAGGGAAGGGCTGATGTGCGTGACTGCCTGGGCCCTAGCTCTGGGGTGGCCAGGAGCCAACAGGCGAAGAGCCCTGCGGCTCGGTCCTTGCAGCCCTCCCCCTGCGGTGCCTCCTTTCTTTTGAGCAAACCCCTCCTGATGGTGTCCTTGGAGATGGTGTCCCCTACCTCCCAGGACTGCCTCCTGCCCCTCTGGGGAGTGCCGTAGAGCCCTTAGCCTATGATGAGGCTCACTTTCTGGGCCCACCCCTGGAGCGGGGACTGGGACTTCCACAGGGCCGTTCCACTGGGGTTTGCTGCGGGACATGCCCCTGCTGCCGCCCAGGGCTCACCACGCCCCGCTCACCCCTGTCCCGCCAGCCCCGCAGGATCCGCTCGCTGTACCTTCCACAGTAACAGTCTCCACTAATCTGGGCCAGTGAGCTAATTAGAGGGTTTGAGTTCTCCAGAGCCCTCCCCTTCCTTTCCAAGAACAGCCACATTTTAATGGAAACTGTTTTCTGCCCCCTTTTTTTTTTGTCATCTAAGAGAAGCAGATCTAATGATAGTGATTTCATGCAGGGTTGGCTTCATGCATTGGTTCATGATGTTCACCCCAATTGCCTACCGTGTGCATGGCCTGGCACTGGGGCTGCCATGCCTGGCAAAAAGGAAGATGTATTATTTGGGCAAATCCAGGCCACGTGCCACCCATCAGCTCACACCCTCCCTCCAGCCGGCCCTGACTCCTGGCTCACCCGCTCTGGCTTTTGCTTGATGCCAGACCTCTCCAGGACCCCCTCACCGAAGCCTGGACGAAGGAGGGTTTCCCGAGTTAAAACCATGCTGAGGTGTCTCCTGCGTGCATGTAGCAGAGCTCAGTGTGTTCTAGCAGAAGTTCAAGACTGAATCTGTGGAGTGAAGGGTTCATCAGTGTAGCTTACGGTCCTCCCATCCCGGATACTGCCAGGAGCCAGCACAGCCCTGGGCTGGCATTCCAAGGATCCGAAAGGGAATCCAATCTGGAGGGAAAGGGATTCTCCTCTGTCCCCTGGGAGGCTACTGACACCCCAGAAATAAACCAGGTCCTAATGGCGCAAGGTCGGGGGATCCAGAAACCAGGGCATGACCAAGAGTCACGAGCACCAGGGTGCACACCACAGCCTGTACGGGGCCATTCTATGTCCAGGAGCAGGCAGCAGGATGTCCCGGGACTCTGAGCAGCCCCTGAAGGTGACAACCCCTGAGAGTGTGGCCTTGGCTCTTAATTGGGTCATGGAGCCCTGTCCAGTTGTTGGTGTGGTTTGGATTAGGCTGATGCAGACATGGCAGGAGAAGCAGGAAGTGCCCTCTGCATTTTAAAAAGCCAGCCCTTATTAAAAAGATGCAAGCAAACAAGTTTCCAGGGCTGACTGATAAAGAATCTACTTTCAGGGCTGCAAAGCACAAACATGTAACTTACATGGTGGTGGGCTCTCGATCACAATGAGCAGGAGAATGAATGAATGAATGAATGAGGCCGGCATCAGGTGAAAGCGGATTTCTGGGTAGAGAAGAACTCCCCTGTCCCCCATCTCTGTCATCGGTGTCATTGTTTTTAAAGCCTCTCTGGCCTGGACAAGTCACTTACTTACCCTCCCTGAATTGGGTTTCTCCAGCTACAAAGTAGAAATATTCAGGCTGACTCTACCGAGTTGGGAGGTTTCACAGTGTTGGCACAGAAGCGCCCAGCAGAGCCTGGCCCAGACACGAGCTCTCGTTCTCCATGGCACCGCCCCAACCCTGCCTCCTGCCACTGAACATGGCCCTCCCGTTCATTCCTGTGGGAGAATTGTTTGACTTCTGTGGGTGTAGCTGTTTTCTGACTCCCATCCCCTTTATAGTTTTTTCGTTTCCCTCTGCCCCGCATATCCTTTCCTTCAGAAGGCCAGATTGTCTCCCAGCGTTGAAGTCGCTTTTCCTGTTACTGACACATGCTCATCCTGTCCCTCTTGCACAGTGGGAGAGTCCCAACGTCTTATGTCTCGTCTATGATGTGACCAATGAACAGTCCTTCAACAACTGCAGCAAGTGGCTGGAGAAGGCTCGGTCACAGGCTCCAGGCATCTGTCTTCCAGGTGGGAGCCGCAGACACCCATGTTTCCCAGCAGCCTCTCTGTCCTTCAGTTCAAGAGCACTAGGGCATTGCAGAGGTAGCTGTGGGTGGAGAAGGGACCCTGAGCTTTGACCCTGATGGCCTAGGGCATACACTGGCCCTGCTGCTTAGCAGCTATGCAAGCCGTGGTGCATTCCCACACCTCTCCCAGTCCAGGAAATGGGAATGAGGACACCACCTTGAAGGGCTGTGGGGAAGACTCAGTCAGGGGAGGGCGCTGTCATATCGGTTGTTAATTCCAGAAAGCTAACCCCAGGGAAGAGTTCCTCATTGTCTCTTGTATGTGGGGTACAAGTAAACATTCAGGTCCCGTTGTCACTTCTGAATGCTTTAAATCAGTTTATTTTCCATCCCTATGTGAGATCAACAAATTCTCCTCATTATAGACCGGGAAAGTGATCTCCAGAGACAGGCTCAAAATTAGCTGCAGCTGATGCAGCTGGGAGCTGAACTAAATTGCCTCTGAATCCCTGACTCCGAGTCAGGTCCTTAGATTAGTATTAATGACCAGTTTACAGTTTGCTGCATGTGCTAGGAATTTGGCCCTCGCCTTCACGCGTTTGCAGCCTTTTAAGGAGGCAAGGGACACAGATACACATGAGGTCTAGAAAACAGATCTGGCAGAAGCTGTG
The DNA here is from genome assembly GCA_963573385.1 of Cacajao melanocephalus. Lineage (NCBI taxonomy): Eukaryota > Metazoa > Chordata > Mammalia > Primates > Pitheciidae > Cacajao > Cacajao melanocephalus. The sequence goes on from CAUYLG010075606.1 coordinate 137,397, forward strand.
CATGAAAAGCAAAGCCCACCGGTCTCTCTGCGGCCCTCGGGGCCAACACGAGAGACCCCCAGCTTTCTCTGTGGGGATCACCACCACAGTCAGGCGGCTGTCAGGATGGTTTACACCCCTCAAAAATAGTGCTCGTATTTCTCCTCCCGCTGTCCTTCCAGCCTGTGACAGTAAAGTGCCATATTTTGGTTGTTTCTTTTGAGTAGGTGTTTTAGTTGGGAACAAGACAGACCTGGCCGGCAGACGAGCAGTGGACTCCGCTGAGGCCCGGGCGTGGGCACTGGGCCAGGGCCTGGAATGTTTTGAAACATCCGTGGTGAGTAGCTCCACTTGCCTCGTAGCCAAGTCTGGAGTGGGCCTCTGCTGGCAGCGGTCTTTCCCATGACCTCACGTACGGGGAGCTGTTATTCCACCATATGCAGAGTCTCATTTGGAAGTGATGTTTACATTCTTAGCCCAGGATCTTTTCTCAATATAGCAGTAGCCACTCAGACATAGCACGAAGGCAGATGAGCCAGCCAACCCTGGGAAAAGTTGGATCTCACCTAGTAAGAAATACAAGTGTACTGTGTGCGGTGGGCATGACCCTTGACGCTTCCACGTGATACTATGGGCTCAGATGTTGGAACATTGTTTCATGTGGCCTCACAATCAGTCCTGTGAGCCAGAAGTTGGTCCCACAGTTTCCATTCCCATGTTGAGGAGCTCAAGTGACTTGTCCAAAGTCACATGATTAGTGAAGGGCGGAGCCAGGACTAGGACTCATGGCCTCTAATTCCCATAGGTGCCGCCCGTCCTCACCCTGCTGCAGCCCCAGGGTGACTCCAGGCCACAAAGAGCAGAAGACCTCTTAAAGGAGAAAAAGCAAGTGATGTGTTACCAGCATCTTCAGTACACTTTTAATGGCAAAAACCTCAATTCCTTTTGCACCAGCCTAATATATGCTGATTTTATCTGTCCAGCACTTAGGAAACTGCTTCCTCTGTTTGGGAGTTTTAAAGTCCCAGCCTCCCTGAAGCCAAGGTGCAGGCATGTGACCCAGGCTGCACCAATCAGACACATCACATGAGACTCCACCAGGAAGAGCATAATGTGATGATCTGTCCTGTAGGAGCAGGACTGGCCCCAAACATCCATCTTGGAGCCGGCAGGGGCCTGGGTGTAGGTCACCAGGCCCCGTGCCAGGGTTGCTAGCTGGGCAGACCACCCAGGCCTGGCACAGTCATGGTCATAACTTGGACCTCACCTTGTGGCTTTAGACTGGATTCTGTGGCCCTCAGAAGAGCCATGGGCTGGTTAATATTCTGGAGCTCATCTTCTGCTCAAACGAGACTTTGGCTCTAGGCACTTCTGTTGCTGCTTTTAAGAACCTTCGCCAGCCCTGCTGTATGGGAAGCAGCAGAAATATTAAAGGAAAACTAGTAGAAAAAGTTACAGAATATAGTCTCAAACCCTTCTAGAAGGCCTAAAAGTTTTTTCATAGTTTCAGTAAAAGTTTCAGCTAAAAGCAGCCCAAATCCCCTTAATAAGTTAATAAGTAAAGCAAATAGCTAAAGTATGTAAAAGAGTTGACCTAACTAACTTGTTTACTCATGTAGTCTTAAAACTAACCTTGAAGCCAAACAGCCCTCTCAGAAGGAAGTTAACTTTCTCTACAGGTATGTTAACTCAAACCTTCGTCAATTAAACTTTCATCAGTAAATGCAAGTCTCACTAGCTGAGAAAGGCCAGCAGTCGCAGCTGTTTACAGCACTGTCTAAAATGCCTGTAAGCCACCAAGACCCCCAGGCGAACTAGCAAAGCATCGTATCTGTGTGTCAGTGTGCTTGATTCATCCATTGCTAAGTCAAAGTCTACGAGACAGACCCCCGCAAGTAATAACCCAAAGGCTGCTGTCCGAGCTTATAAAAACCCCCCAAAGCAGCATGCCTCCTCAGGAAAAGTACAGTGCTGAAGGCAGGTGTCCTGACCTCCCGTTTTGAGTAACAGAACTAGCTGTGGCTTCCTGGATGTGTTATTTAACCTACTGGTGCCTCAGGCTTGTAAAATGAGGATAATCAAATACATCCCTTCTCCTAAATATGAGAATTAGGTAATATGGTGCATATCAAACACGGATCACAAAGTCTGGGGCCTGGTTAACACTCAGTAGATGTCACCTTTCCTCAAGTATAAACACTGCCCCTAGTAATCTTGTTTATACTGTTATTACTTAACTAAATCCTTGTATTCCTGGCTTGTGCAGAGTTAATATCACCCTTGCCTCTGGTGCAATTTATCACAAATGCTAAATTAATGAAGTTCAAATCAGTGAGCTTTCCCTGTATAGAGGGTTCCTCATCTTTTCTGCAGCTCACCTTTGTGCAAAGCAGTAAGCAGTAGTGCCCCCAGAAAACAGGATTTCAGCATTCCCCCTTCCTCCATTCATTTGTGAAATTGTCCCCACACCCCAATATCCCATATCCCCTGGAACGCTTGATAGAACTCAGAAATTAAAACCCACCTCCACCTCCAAAACCTGAGTCACCAAAGGCCAGTGGTCTTGGCGTTTAAACTCTGTTCGGGTGTTGAAGTGGGTGGGTGTAAATTTCGCTTGAAGAGGCTGCAGTAAGCACGTGCTATTATCTGTGCAAGGTAACTAGTCCCCCCTGAGTCGAGGCTCACAGAAGCACCACTGGCAGCTCAGTTAAGAAAGCTGTAATTAAAAAGGAAATATAACCCAATGCAGCCTGAGACACAGCGAAGCCGACACCAAGCCCACCTCCTCCTCTCTTCTGCGTAACGCCATAGTGACCATCCTGCCAACCCAAAGGAGGTCCCTACATGGTTCTTTGACTAACACCCTTCAATATTTGAAAATTTCAGCCCCCCCCAAAAAAAACTACAAAGCATTTCTTCAAACAGAAATTAAAATATTTAAAAATACTGTTCATCACTGTAAGGAGCTGGACAAAATTAAATACAAACAAGGGCAAAAGCGATCCGTGGCGATCACTGCCCTCCCAGCCAAGCAAGGAGTGGGGAGGTAACGTTTGCTGAAGGCCGCCTGTGTGCTGTTTTGCACACATTATTTCTTTAGGCTTCATAACAGTCCTACAAGGTAACACTCCTGTCCCTGTTAAACAGATGACAAAGGGATTCAGAAAGGTTGTGTAGGTAGCTCTGGTCGCACAGTTAAACAAGAGCTAGAAACGGGACTAGAAGTCAGGCCTGTCCAGCTGGAAAACTTGGGTTTTCTAGAAGGGGTACCCTGGCCTCCCACAAAGCTTGCTTTGGGACTCGGCAGAACAGAATTCTAGGCCAGACTCAACGCCAGCCTGGACCTGCCCTGAGAATCCTTCACGCTAAATGGACCTCCTCCACAGGTGTCCCGCCTCTGTAAGCGAGAGGATGATTAGTCATCAGACAAAAGGATTCCTGTCATTGGCAACCCTCTTAATGTACTTGGAAAATAGTTCAATTTCCATCTATTTCAGAAGCACTCCATGGTGTCTATTGAGGCTCACCTGCATTGAATTCCTTCCTTTTTCTGTTGAGTTCTCCCAAGATTGCATTTTGGAGTGCTTTCAAATCCATTTAGAAATCCCCGTGCGGGGGCTATGTAGGCCTCATTCTTTTTCCATTCGATTCTTACCTCTACTTTTGACTAAAGCAGTGTTCGACTCCGATACTGGCACTACCTAGGACCTTATGCTCTGCACAACCAATGGTGCCCAGCGGGGGGTATGAATTCTTGCTGTGTCCACTGGAGGGTGATGGCCTTCAAGTCCTTGGCTGTTGGGAGCATACTGTCAATGCCCGTCTTGGCTCCAAACTGTCCACTCTCCTCCGCACTCTCTCAGCGTTGCCACCTCTCTTTCCTCTTGGCCAACTGTTTTCTTTGCTTAGCTTTCCCCTGCTAGAAAGTCCAGGTGACTTTCTCTATGGGACCTGGTTTCCTCTGCACATTTCTCTCATCCCAGCTGGCCTCGAGAAAAGGCAGCTCTTCCCAAATTGGAGAATCTGGGTGCTGGGCTGGGCCCTGCACCAACCCTTTGGGCCCCAGACGACTCATCTGTGAAGCAGAGGCACTGAGCTGGTTGCCTTCTGCAGTGTTCTTCGGTTTGGAAATCCTTCTGTTTCGCTGGGGATATTTCACGGCCTCATCTCAAGGTTGCATTTTTGCCAGCTGCCAGGGATCGTTTCAAAACAAATCCTTAGTGCATTCATAGCTTGAGCTACTGTCTTGAAAGTAGTACATTCCTTTTTCTGCCAACTTTTTCTCAAAAAACTGCACCCAGGCACCCACAGAGCAAGAGTGGCTGTTGAGAGGGCGCCATTTCCTTCCCCTCCAGCCTGTCCCCGCATACCCTGGAGGCGCCCGTTTTTTTCCACCCCGAAGATAAAATCCAATGCAGATTCCTCAACTTCTCTTTTCTCTCTGAGATAACAGAAATTCTTTGGGGCTCCTTTAGTCACAAAAATATTCATTATTTCAGTTATTAAAGTGCCCCGCCCTGGATGACTGTCAAAATTCTGAACTTGATTTAAAGCCATACCTCCTCTCACAGGCTTCTGGAGGGAGAGACTGGAGCGAGCAGCGTGGCATGTTTGTTGGGGTCTGTCGTGGCCCACTCCATACCTGCCGGGTGGGTCCGGCTGGTGCCTCGTGGGTACCCCTGAGATGCCGCTCCCCCCCATCAGTGGCACTGTGTCACCTGCAGGCTGCTTCTCACAGGTGGTTTCCCCCTACCCCTCCTGCAGCCTCAGTTCCTGGCTGTTTGTTCTTATTAGGACCCATCACCCTCCCGGAGGTGGTCCCAGCTGAGCCTCTCGAGAAAGCTCCAGCTGGCCCTACTTGGCCCCACTGGTCCAGGGAAGTACCGCTGTGGCCGTTTAGTTTGATGGAGGAGGCAGCAAGGCCGTCCCACTGGCAGCCATCTCCTGGCTCAGCCAGCCGCAGCCTCACCTGGATTTCTCCCAAGCCCGGGTCCAGCACCAGCCTAGGAAGAGGGCGCCCCCTGCTGTCTAGCTCTTCTTCGGGACGAGGGCTCCTGGTTGTCTGGTATTTTGCTTTGGCCTTTGGAGCCTCAGTGAAAACGAAGCGAGAAAGATCTCATTTTCACATCTCATCACACATACAGTGATTGCACTAAAAGCGCAGGCTCTGTAGACACAGATGTGGGTTCAGGCCCCAGCTCCGCCATTCACAAGGGGTGTGGTTTCCTGCAAGGTACCTTCATCTCTGAGTCAACTGAATCCATCTGAGTTTCCTTCTTGTAAAATTGGCATCATGAAAGTGGCTACCCCAAAGGGTGTGAAGATGAAATGGGGTGGAAAGTGGGTAGCCCCTGAACGAGGGAAGCATTGAGTGAGTGCTGGCCCTCTGACCCTTCTGTAAGTAACACGGCCAACTTCTCACACTGTCTTTCCAGAAGGAGATGGAAAACTTTGAAGCCCCTTTCCACTGCCTGGCCAAGCAGTTCCACCAGCTGTACCGGGAGAAGACGGAGGTTTTCCAGGCACTGGTATGAAGGCTAGAGCAGATCGTGCCATGCGACCAGAGAAGATAGAATTACCTCTGCACTTTTAATATATAATGACACCTTTAAATAAAATTAGAGAAAACGTAGAAGCAGCAGCTCCTTCCTCCCTTGGCCAGGGTGGCCCTAGCTCCACTGTGCACTTTGGCCGCGGTGTCACTGCCAGTTCCAGAGCAGCTGGGAGCCCCACTCAGAACCCTGGCCCTCCCTTCTGTGAGGCTGGTGCTTCAGGCCATCACCTTGCCCGAAGGGGCGGTCCTGCCCGCTCTGCGCAGCAGGTCACACTGGCTCCCTAAAGGGCCTCTGCTGCAAAAGCAGAGCCCGCAGAGGGTTTTGAAAGAGTCTGGCCCAGCATTTGCGTACAGTTTCCCACAGCTGTCCCGAGGCTGAGAGAGGGCTGCCGGCGCCCTCCTCATTCTGAGTCTGTTTTGCCACCAGCTCCTGGCTAGCCAGACGCCAGACCTCCCTGGAGGTGGCTCCTGTCACCGGGAGAACAGTGCCCTCTGCCGGCCTCCCTTGGTGCCTGTCTCTTAGTGGAGGCCTGGCCTATCCAGCTGCCAGGAAGCCTGAGCGCAGGGGCCCAGGGCTCCCGCCTTCCTGGGGAAGCTGGGCGCCCAGCGTCGTCGTTTGTACTGAGCTCAACTGTTCTCCATCCTGTCTCTGCTGCCAGATTAATCTTCTAAAACACCACTTTCATCGTCTCACTCCCCTGATTGAAGACCCACAAGGTGCCTCATCGCCTTTTACATCAGGCTGCCGGCCAAGGTCTAGCATCCCAGGCCTTCCCTGACTGTCACCCTCCCCCTGGGGTCTCAGCTTCTTTCAGTCCCCATGCCCCAGAGGACTCCATCACTCCCCCTCCAGAGGAGGGAGGGACATTGTGCAGAGAGCACCGCCTCGGGGTGAACCGACCTGGGCCTGTCCCAATGATAATGGCAATAATGGAAATTGCCCTGGTTCCTGTTTACGACCTGACATGTCTCTGCATGAACTAAGCACATGTTATATATATTTGCTAATTTAGTCCTTACAGTACAGTCTTACCATCCCCCTTTTACAAATGAGGAGCTGGAGTCAGAGAACTAAGACACGTAGCCAAGGGGTGGCCGAGCCAGGATCATGGATGCCAGAGCCTAACTCCCGGCCACCAGCCTCTTCTACCTCCTCCCGAGCTTGGCTGGGAGCGGGTGGGGGTTAGGCTGCCTCTCAGGTCACTGTGAAAAGTGAAGTAAGGGGCGTGCAGGGCACCCGGGCACATGGTGTCAGCCAGGGTCAGGCTCTCCCGCCCCCCCTTCTCTTGTTACTCAACATGAAGCCACTGTAGTGACCACGTCACACCCTCAGCGAATAGTCACCGAGGGCTTACCCTGTGCCGGGCGTTTTCCTAGGCACTAGCAATGCCAGGCTGCTGGTTTTGTGTCACATCTTCCAGAAGGGAAGGCTCCCCATAACCAAAGGGCCACAGCGGGGGCATTTCCGGTGCCCCACAGTTGGTTACCGCCTCCTAAAGAGATCATGGAAGCTTAGAGCCAGGCCCCTTCCCCATGGCCTAGAAGAGGTGGAAGAATTGGTCCTGCTGCTGTGAATGCCCATTCCCCCTGCTCCCCGCCCCTCCCTTTCTGTGTAAGACTGGAATGGTCAAGAGAGAGGGAGTGAGGGTGGCCACGGTGTTGGTGAGTGGGTGCCCCTCCCAGCACCCCCTTCCCCCACCAAGGGAAGGAGGCCCAAGAGGATCCCCCCGAGACAGGATGCTGCCAGGAAGAGGAGGCTGGCACCGTACCCCCAGCCGGATGTGGTGAGGGCACCCTTGGGAAGCTCAGCACACATCCCGGAGCTGTGCTTGGTCTTCTCTGGTGGGGCATTCCATGGGGAGAGGCTTGGGGAGAAGCACCAGGAAAAGCAAGGACCCGGTCTGGAAGGGCAGCACTGGTGTCTCACGGAGGGATCCTACAAGGACCCACACGGAGGGGAGTCCTGTGGCCAGACAGGTACTGAAAAGGGAGCTGCTTCCCACCTGGAAAAGGGCAGGGGCCTCTTCCACAGGCAGGGCTGGAGGGGAATATGGCTGCCCCTTCCTGAGGCGATCCCAGCAACAGATGAGGCTCAGCCCCAAAACGATCAGGCACCCCCCACCACGGGATAACAGCAGATGGAACTGGACCCAGACGAGGCCTGTGGAGAAGACATGCAGCTCCTCCCTGGCCCCCCTTTTTTTTTCTCCAGAGAAAGGAATAAAAAGTCTTGCTCACCTCCCCACTATTCGGGAAAAGAGATTTGAACAAAGACTGGGAGTTTTGAGCTGGCCTGGTCTGTCTTTCAGTGACTAGGGTAGTCTGAAACGTGTTGGGATCAGCCTGTTAAGACCCAGCAGGAAAGGGCCTCCGCAGAGCTTGATGGAATAAAGTCATTTGGAAAAAGTAAAATGGCTTTGTTTTGGAGCCCACGGATTTGAGATTCTCCAGTAAACTGATTCTACAAGTAAGTAAATGATCGAGATAATTTCAGACAGTGTGGATGACAAAACAGAGCTGTGATGGGTATTGATTTCTGGGGTAACTGGGTTGGGGGGACAGGAAGGACTGTGAGAAGAAGGGACATTGGCGCTGAGATCCAGCAGCAAGGTCAGAAAGTGCAAAGGCCCTGAGGCACGAACAAGCTTGGAGCATGGGGGAACCTTAGGCCAGGGAAGACATAGCCTGGTGTGCGCTGGAAAAGCAGAGGAAGGTGAGGTAGGCGGGGGCCACAGAGGGAGGAATTTCTATTTCTATTTCATTTCAAAAGACAGTGGAGGATGGACATCAGAGCTTTTGTCTCACTCTGTCACCCAGGCTGGAGTACAATGGTGCGATCTTGGCTCACTGCAACCTCCGCCTCCCAGGTTCAAGTGATTCTCGTGCCTCAGCCTCCCAAATAGCTGGGATTACAGACACGCGCCATCACCCCTATCACCCCTGGCTAACATTTGTATTTTTAGTAGAGACACGGTTTCACCGTGTTGGCCAGGTTGGTCTCGAACACCTAACCTCAGGTGATCTGCCTACCTCAGCCTCCCAAAATGCTGGGATTACAGGCACGAGCCACTGTGCCCAGCTGGACATCAGAGCTTTTATATCCTCATAGTGCCCAGCACTATTTGGGAACCTAGCAAGTGGCTATTAATTACTTGCCTAAAGACCCCACTCTCAAGGAGCAAACACTGATAAAATGCATGCTGCATCTGCAGATTTTATTCCTGAATGAAGGCATTTGCTGAATGAATGCCTGAATCAAATGCTATGTGCCAATCACTGTTCTAGGTCTTGGGGATTTGTCAGTAACACAAAAATGCCGCCTCCCCTCAGGGTGCTTACATTCTAGGGGGGTGAGAGAGGTGTTCAATTGAACAGGTAAATGTTGCAGTCCATTAGGCTGCAGTAGAGCAGAGGGGTACAGAGGACATGCCAGGGCGGGGGCTGCGGTATTAAACAGGGAAGTCGGGAAGACCTTACTTTAAAGATGATGTTTATGCAGGATTTGAGGGTCAGAGCACCTGGCACCCTCTAGGCATGGTTGGCTCACCAGTACCCCCTCAAAGGTGGAGCTTGACCACTTTCTTTTCCTGGTGCCCAGCACTGGGCCTCAGTAAAGTCCAGTGAGCCTGGGAGATGTGGGTGGACACCAGATGCAGACCCTGCCCTAGAATCACCTGCAATCCATGGAGGAGAAAGAGGAGCCGACACTTGATTTCTAAACTCCAGTGGAACCCCAAAAGGGTTGATCTTTCAAATCCTGAGGGAGGGTAGAGGAACCGCCCCTCCATCTCCTTTGGGATCTCAGAGAAAGGGTCTATTTGTTGTCCTCCACGACTCCTGCCTTCTGTAGGAGCGGTTTGGCCCAGGACCCGGCCTCTTGTCCTCTTCCATGGCTCTGGGCTGCCATTCCGCAGCATCTTTGGCTGACTCTGGACATCACCTGATTCAACCACAGAGGGTGGGGAAGCCCAGGTGACTGGGAGGGTGGACACGTGGTGGGGTCAGTCGCGTTTGGGGTGGGCGCTCAGAAACAGTGGCCCGGTTCCAAAGCACTGTCTGCATGACACGCAGGCCCATCCTGCTGCATCCATGCAGATGAGAATGGGGTAGCAGGGGCCCGCCAGGCGGGTTTCCCTGAATGCTGTTTCTGCTGACAGGAGCCCTGTAGTTTTCCATATCTGGGAAAACTGCATTGGTTACACCGTCTTCTGGAAGGAGAGTTGGGGGCAGGAGGCAACCTGCTTCAGTGTCTATAAATAAGATGCATTCATTTGGGTGCTAAAACGTTGTGTTTTCTAAAATGGAATACTAAAAACTCTCTGGCCCAAACTGGAGTGGCAAGAAGCACAGATTCAATTGATCCCCAGACGAGAACTGAACATTACACTAAGCCGCCTCTACTGGACAATTTGTGCCCATCCTGGAAATGTGGAAGGAAGCCTTTGGTTTTGCACCTGTGCTCCCCATTCCAGCATTCATCTCTGTGCAGGGTCCTGCCCTGCACTGGAGATCAGCGAGGACTGAGGAGGTGCGCTAGAGGAGCTCCAGGTCTGCTGCCTAGGGATGGTTTCCAGGGACCTTGCAGGGAAATACCTGATGTTAGCCAGGGAAGAGAACTCCAGACAAAGGGAAGCATATGCAAAGGCCCTCGGGCATGAAGCTGGGGGCCCTCTTGGGGAACTGTGTGCATTGTAGGGTTTGGGGAGAGACAGGTGCCCAGCAGGTAAGGTCAGAGACAAGGATGAAACAAGAACATGAAGCTTTTTGTACCCAGAGCAGAGGAGTTGGACTTTTTCCAGAAGGGAGGGGAGAGGCATTCCAGGGTTTTATCAGAAGTGACTCGCCTGGGTTTTTGCTTCGGAAAGATCAGCCTGGAGGAATTCGAGGATGGAACGGGATAGGAGGTGCCCGGCGGTAAGGAGACCCAGAGGTGATGGAGACCAGGGATAAGGTAGGACAAGTCTTCACCACCTCCAGCGTTAGTCAAAATTGGGGAAATGTATTTTCAGCCCCTTAGAGTTGGCCTCGTTTCACACACCTATCCTTTTTGTTCAGAACACCAATTGATTTTTAAAGTGTGTTATCCTTTGTTTACTTTAGAGACAGAGAAAACACTGAGAGAGTGACTTCTCCGGGTTGCAAATTGTCAGTGATGGAGCCAGGATTAAGAACTCGGGCTGGCCAGCCCTCTGTGGATCGTATGATGTTTATGTATACCATACCCGTTCACTCTTCAGCGCTGCCAGTAAACAGAGCTGATGGATATGAGGAGGATGGTAGTGAAGAGCTTGTTTCCATCCTAAAAAGGCAAGAAGACTAGGAAGGCTCATTAGGAGAAAATATTGAACGGGCAGCTTTGGAGTTTCACCTGTGATCTGAGGGGAAAAGTACATTTTTTTTTTCTGAGAGGGAGTCTTGCTCTGTTGCCCAGGCTAGAGTGCAGTGGTACAATCTCAGCCTGCTGGGTTCAAGCGATTCTCCTGCCTCAGTCTCCCAAGTAACTGGGATTACAGGCGCCTGCCACCTCACCCAGGTAATTTTCATATTCTTAGTAGAGACAGGGTTTCACCATCTTGCCCAGGCTGGTCTCAAACTCCTGTCTTCGTGATCCACCTGCCTCAGCCTCCCAAAGTGCTAGGATTACAGGTGTGAGCCACGGCGCCTGGCCAAAAAGTGCAATTTCACTAAGCCATTATGTAACTGGTTCCGGAGGTGGCGGAGGCGGAGAGGGTGGGCAGAGAGGTGTGACCAGAGAACTGTATGGGGGTAAAAGACCAGGAGAGCAAAGACTGGGCCACCATCTAGAGGGCGGGGACTACATCTGATACCACCTGTAGACCCTCTGGATACAGTCAAGGTCTAGAGGTAAGAGCACTGGCTTCACATCAGAAGAGTAGAATTAGGATTGCAGCAGTGTGTCCTTGGACAAGGCACTGACCCTCTCTGATCCTCAGTTTTCTTCTTTATCAAATGGGAATAATACCAACAACCTTACCAATTGTTGTGGGTGGATTGAGATATAGAAAATCTCCTTTTAGAAGGCATGATATATAGTACATGTTCAGTGCATCATAAATCATTTCCAAATCATCTGTAGTAAGTATGGCTTTTTTATGACAGGAAAATAATGGGTCCTTATTGCAAAAAAAAAAAAAAAAGTCGAAACTATTACTAAAAACATAAAGAAGAAAATAGAACATATTCAAATCCTACCACTCAGAGGTAACCAACCATCACATCCAGTGTGTGCGCCTTCTCCCTTTTCCCTCTGCATGTAAAAATACGTACATATTTTGAAACCAAAAAAAAATGTGATAATGCCATATATACTATCTGGAACTCATTTCTTTTCATGTAACAATATCTGGTGGGTATTATTTCAGGTCAGAAAATATGATTTTAGGCCAGGTGCAGTGGCTTACACCTGTAATCCCAACACTTTGGGAGGCGGAGACAGGTGGATCACTTGAGGTCAGGAGTTCAAGACCAGCCTGGCCAACATGACGAAACCCCATCTCTACTAAAAATACAAAAATTAGCTGGGTGTGGCGGCAGGCACCTGTAGTCCCAGCTACTTGGGAGGCTGAGGCAGGAGAATCTCTTGAACCCAGGAGGGGGAGGTTGCAGAGCAAGACTCTGTCTCAAAACATGTGTCTGTGTGTGTGTGTGTGTGTGTGTGTGTGTGAGAGAGAGAGAGAGAGAGAGATTTTACATGGTCATTTTATTATTTTTTTTTAATCATGAGAATTTTAAAACCTACACAGAAACAGAACAGTGTGATGAACGCTCATTTACCTGACAGCCAGTTTCAGAACTTCCAAGGTCCTGTGGCACTTGCCCGTTCCCCTCCATGATGGTGGTGGTTACAATCGTTTAAACCAAATACCAGCCCTCCAGTCACTGCCTCTAAACCAACCACAAGGCCATCATCATGCTACATAAAATTAATAGTAATTCTTTAGGAGCATCTACTGCTCAGTCCACATTCAAATTTCCCTGATTGACCCCCAAAGGTTCTTTTGCAGTTAGTTTATTACAGGACCACATGTAATGATTTCCTGTTGAAGGACACCGGGTTTCCAGGTAGTTACTCAGGAAAACTGCCAAGGACAGTGTCCCCTTGCACGTATCTGTGGACCCCTGTCCAATTATTTCTCCAGGACACACATTTCTAGAAAGGGACTTTCGAAGTCAAAGTCAACGTACTTTTTTTAAAAAAAAAAAAAAAAAAGCTTTTAATAGCATTTGACAAATTGCCCTTCAGATAAATTGTACCAGTTTACACTCCCACCAGTGGGGACTGGCACCCTGGGCAGCTCTGGGTCATTAATGAAAGGAAATTAGAGAGAGAGAAGGCAAATGGAGAGAAGAAGAAAGAAGGAAGAGAGAGCTGGAGTGAGAGGGGGCAGAGCTCTGGGTGCCCCCGGGTGCCAGCCTGCCTGAGCCTGAGAGGAGCTCAGAGAACCAAGAGTATCAGCCAACCAGCAGCTGCACCAGATTAAGTCCTAAAGCAACGACCGAGAACAAAGCTGAAGCAAAGACTCTTCGATCCATTCTAATTAGGAGCTGCGTTTCCAGAGAAATCAGGAGCAGGCTGCCACGGCTGAAGGCAAAAAAGGAAGAAAAAAAAAATGCTGCAACCCAGCTGTGCTCGAAGCTTGTCTGTTTCCCTAAAATCCCAAGAAACAGCTGGTCCACTGGCTCACAGTCCAGGGGACCCTGTCATTCTGAGGGTTGTAGGATTCCACTAAGAGCAAGGATCTCGACCACCAAAGGCCAGGGTGCTTACTGGGACCTCACTAAGGGCAGAGAGAGGACGAGAATGTGAGCACTGGCCTTGCTGCAGGGCTGATGCTGCCTTTTTTTTTTTCCTTCGCTATAGCTTAAAAGCTAAAATTTATTTCAGGTTTGAGAAAAGTAAATAAAATTAAGATACATTTGAAGCATGGAACTACACACAAAAATGGAGAACAGGCTGGTTCTGCCCCTGTAACCTGTGCGAAGTGGAGGTGCACTCTTGAGTGGACACCATGATGCACTGCTTACCTTCAATGTCCCCTCCCCGGTTTGCCCTAGTGTATTTACATGTTGATTACAATTACCCGAAAGAGAACTAGTCCATGGATTAAAATGACCTAATTTTTAATTGACCAAGCCGTTCCAACAGTAAGCATCAAAAACCTTGAGATAAGGACCGCGCTGAGTTCCTAGTACTGAGTCCAGAAATCCCCTAGTCACCATATCATTTATCAGTTGGCATTTAAATTAAGAGCAGTCAGCCGGGCATGGTGGCTCACACCTGTAATCTCAGCACTTTGGGAGGCCACGGCAGGTGGATCATGAGGTCAGGAATTCAAGACCAGCCTGACAACATGGTGAAACACAGTCTCTACTAAAAATACAAAAATTAGCTGGGCGTGGTGGCATATGCCTGTAGTCACAGCTACTCAGTAGGCTGAAGCAGGAGAATCACTTGAACCCGGGAGGCGGAGGTTGCAGTGAACCAAGTTCGCGCCATTGCACTCCAGCCTGGGCGACAGAGTGAGACTCTCTCAAAAACAAAACAAAACAAAACAAAACAAAAGCAGATAGAACATCACATATACCCCCTAAAATAGATACAACTATCATATATCCATTAAACAATTGTTTAAAGCATACAGGATATAGATCCTGGTGAATTCTTGCAGTATAAAAGGAAGTTTTTAAGCAAAGAAGAAAGTTGCATGAACAAGTATCCTATCATTTTCAAAAAATCAGTAGTTCATACATTGTATCTTGATTTTATTTCACATGACACCTCTTTGAAGTGGATGTCTGTGTATCACTTTGCAAAAGACGAAAATGCACCCTGGACAGATGACGTGACACCTGGCTTCTCCTGTGACCTCGGGCGCCTTCTCGACATTGAGTCTTTTTTGTCTCCTGCCTCATTGCCTCACTGCAGATTCCAACAGCAGCTCCCTTGCTCAAGGGCAAGCTGAGTGCAAGGTACAAGCGTGGGCTTAACCCCTGTGAGCCCCACTTTGGTCCCAGAATCTCCCCCAAAGCCTCTTCCAGCGTGTTTCCTCTCACTCAACCTGCACAGCCACCCCAGGAAGCCAAGGCAACTGTTTTAGGTTACGGCTGAGGATGCAGTGGGCCTGCAACCTGCATTCCCCAGTGCAGGCTTCTAGCGATGCCACTGCCACCTTCAGACATCTGTGAGTCTCAGGAAACCTCCACAGGAAGGTTGGGCCCTTCCCAGCCGCCTCCCTTCAGGTGCGTACTGGTCTCAGGGGCAAAACCTGCTGATAGTTGAGTGTTGGAAATAAATGCTCGGTGCCACAAAGAAAAATCAGCTGATTCTTTTTTTTTTTTTTTTTGAGACAGAGTCTCGCTCTGTCACCCAGGCTGGAGTGCAGTGGTATGATCTCGGCTCACTGCAATCTCTGCCTCCGGGATTGAAGCGATTCTTCTGCCTCAGCCTCCTGAGTAGCTGGGATTACAGGTGCCCGCCACAATGCCTGGCTAATTTTTGTTATTTTAGTAGAGATGGAGTTTGACCATGTTGGTCAGGCTTGTCTCGAGCTCCTGACCTCACCTGACCCACCTTGGCCTCCCAAAGTGCTGGGATTACAGGTATGAGACACCGCATGCCTGGACTTTTTTTTTTTTTTTTTTTTTTAAGAGACCAGATCTCGGTATGTTGCCCAGGTTGGTCTTGAACTCCTGACCTCAAGCAATCATCCTGCCTCAGCCTCCCGAGTAGCTGAGATCACAGGTGCATGCCACTGCTCATGGGTTGACCATTGATTCTATGATAACAGCAGCCTATGGAATGCTGGAAGCAGCCAGGCACACTTAGGGATTACCTCGGGTGAGTCTGCCTGAACCTCAGCTTGCCCATCTGTAAAATGGGATGGCTGTTCTTCCTTCGCTGGGTCAGTGTGAAGGTGAGACGTGCCGTGGGAGCATGCCGGGCACACAGTGGGGGCCTGACCGGGGTGGCTGCCCTGGCGGCATTTCAGCCTGGCCAGGCTGGCAGAGGGGGTGGATACAACAGCCCTAGCCTGCAGCAGGAGCTCTCAGCAGAGCCCCCTTCTCTGTCCTCACCCTCTGGGGTTGCCACATATTCCACTCTCTTGCAGGATCTGGGAATCCCAACTCCAGAGACAGTAGCAGACACCAGGATATGGGGGTGTTGCCTAGGGCTGAGCCTTGAGTTAAGATGGGGGGATCCCACTTCTCCCCCACACAACATGGGCAGCCTTGGAGCCTCACGCAAGACAGGACTGGCACCAGTGCCCACCCACAGGCTGCAAAACCAGTGCAAAGACCCAAAGAAAAATGAGTGATGGAGGAAGAGAGAGCCACATGGGATGGAGGGGGGCCTCCAAGATCCCCGGCTGCCAGTGCCAGGTGGGGTGGAGAGATGCCTTCACCTACCCAAACCTCGAATCACATGGATGGGAAGATGCAGGCTCACGCGGTCCCAGTGCACAAGCCTCACAGCTCACACACCGTGTCAGCTGCCCTTCCCTCTCTCCCTTCCTTGTGCAGGGCAGGGCTACTTTAGGGTTGAGGCAGGGAGGCTCAGAGAGGTGCAGAAACTTTCCCCAGCCACACAGCTGGCAGTGCGCCTCTCATCAGCACTTCCTCTGTGCCAGGCTTCTACCTCCTTCATCTCCTTTAATCCTCACAACAACCTTTCAAGGTGGGAGCAATTTATTATTATTTATTTATTTTGAGACGGAGTCTCGCTCTGTCAACCCGGCTGGAGTGCAGTGACGCGATCTTGGCTCGCTACAACCTCTGCCTTCCAGGTTCAAGCGATTCTCCTGCCTCAGCCTCCCAAGTAGCTGGGATTACAGGCAAGGCGCATGCCACCATATCCGGCCAATTTTTGTATTTTTAATAGAGACAGGGTTTCACCATGTTGGCCAGTCTTGAAATCCTGACCTCAGGTGATCTGCCCGTCTTGGCCTCCCAAAGTGCTGGGATTACAGGCGAGAGCCACTGCACCCGGCCGGTGGGAGTAATTGTGCCCATTTTACAGAGGAGGAAACTGAGGCTCAGAAAGGTGAAGCTGATTCCTCTGGTATGCATGAAGTGGGACTTGCAGAGAACCTGTGTTCATTTGCTCACAAAGAAGCCACCCAAGCAGAGAAGCAGGTGCTTGGGAAGGACCCTGCAGCTAGGGATGCTGGAGGAAAGGCCTGCAGGGATACCGCTGTCCTGCAGGTCCTGTCCCAAGATGGAAGGAAGACCCGAGTCATAAACACTGTGAAGCGGGGGCTGGAACCCCCAGCATGGAGGGTTAAAGGAAAAGGCCTCCCAGGAAGGGTGGACAAAGGGCTTCTGAAGTGGGGCAAGGGGCCGGTAATAACCCAAGGAAGCACCTGCTGAAGACCAGGCACACAGTAGGCCCTTAGCAAGTTCCAGTTCCCTTCCGCTCCTCCCTAGAGACGCCAGACCTGCCGACACCACAAGCCACACACTCAGGGGCTCAATGTGCAGCCAGGGGCTCTCCGAGGAGACTGCAGTGTGGCCAACGCCCCTGTCACTCTCCTACCACTTTCCCCCACTCCAGTCCTGCCTCACCTGCACCAGAGCCCCCAGGATCCATGTCCCCTGCACCTTGCGCGACTAGATGCCTGGGTCGCATCACGTGACACTTTGCCACACCTGGCTGCATGGTGCCCCTGGCCAGTCAAGCTGGTCAGCACTTCCAGGACAGCAGCAAAGGCAGTGGAGCCCAGCAGAGGTGGAGAAGGTGGGGCCAGCAGACCCTTCTGACCCCGTTCTGATCGCACTCACTTACAAGGCCATCTGCTCAGCGGCGCAGCGAGCTCAGGGCATTGGGGCAGACAGTGGCACCCGCCCAGCCACGTGCTCGCCTCTGGGGCCTGGCTGGCTGCTGGTCAGGAGGTCTGGCTGGCCTTCTTGCTGAACTGCCAGCCTGGCTGGGCTGCAGGGGGTGCCTGGCTCCCCAGCCCAGACCCTCCCCAGGCCAGAGACCCTGAGGTGAAAATATGGAGGGTCTCAGTGACCTAAGAGGAAGAGGAAGGGGTTTGGGGAGGGGAGGGAAAGAGGCAGGCACTGGCCTGCATGTGGCCCCCAGGGCTCTGGAGACCACCGAGGAGCTCAGTGGCCCCTGCCAGGCAAGTCCCCAGGGCCCCCTAGAGTGACCACCAAAGCCTCCTAATCACCTCCTTACATCTCCTTGGACCCTTCTAATACAGGTTTGCCTAGCTTTCCAGGGTGACTGTGTCCTCACATCGTTAACATGTCACCCTGCCTGCCTAAAGCCTTCAAAGGCCTCCTGTGCCCCTAGGTTAGTGACCCAAATCCTTGCCCTGGTGTGCACCCACCTCACCAGCCTCATCTTGCCTCCCTTCCCCACCACCCACTCACCCACTACCTCTGTCACTCACACACACACACACGCATGCACACACGCACAAGCACATGCATACGCACACACACACACATGCACACGTGCACACAAACACGCACACGCACATACATACACACATGCACACACACATTTTTGAAACTTTCATTTCAAAGACTTTCCTTCAGTTCTGTTTTTCCTGGCTACTCTGTGTTAACTTCTTTGTGCTTCAGTTTCTTCATCCAGCAAATGGGATACTTAATAGTTTCATAGCTCACACCTGTAATCCCAGCACTTTGGGAGGCTGAGGCAGGCGGGTCGCTTGAGGTTGGGAGTTCAACACCAGCCTGGCCAACATAGTGAAACCCCATCTCTACTAAAAATACCAACAAAAAAAAAATCAGCCAAGTATGGTGGCAGGCCCCTGTAGTCCCAGCTACTTGGGAGAGGCTGAGGCAGGAGAATCATTCGCTTGAACTCAGGAGGCAGAGGTTGCTGTGAGCCAAGATGGCACCACTGCACTCCAGCATGGGTGACACAGCCAGACTCTGTCTCAAATTAAAAAAAGTTTGTTAGTTTTCTTTTCTCCAAAGACAGACCCGAGATAAGTGTTTGGGAACAGGTATTTTGGAGGTTGCCCCAGAAGGAGCATGGGGGAATGGAGAAGTGAGACAGAGATGGACCAAAAAAGCCAATAAAATGTGCACTGAAATGGGGGTACTGCTGTGAGCAACAGGGCATCTATCGCCTGGGGCCCTCTGAGAGGCAGCATTGGTAGGAGATTCCTCAGATCTGCCGGCCACAGGGCAAGGAAGCTGGGTATTTACCCTCCGGCTCCTATCTGTCATTAGTGAGAGGGAGCACCAACCCCCAGCACTCCCATCCTGAGTCTCTAGGGCCTGCAGAGTGACACAGGACACTGCCAGCAAGCAGAGAACCGTCTTCAGGGGGCCCCCGGGGTGGGCTGAAGGAATATGGGCAGGACATTAACAGCCTCTGCTTTCGTTAGCATCTCTCGCACATGCACTTGACGGCCTCTGTCTCCTAACGCACTTTGCATTTCCTGCCATTTCTGCGTCTTCATCCACGTGGCACCCCTGCCTGGCACGCCCTCCCTTCTTCTACTTGCTCAAATCTCACTCTTCCTTCAGGACTTGATGCAATCCCTGCTGGCTCCACTGTGCAGAGAAGTGACAGGACCTGTCAGCAAGAGTGCAGGCTTCGAGGCCAAATAGTCCTGGGTTCAAATCCTACTCTGTCAATAAGAGAAGCTGAATAATGAACTATTAAAGATAAAGGAACCAAGATTTCCTTGGTTTAAAAACTTTCCTCCTTCCCAAAATAAGAAATAACTTCCAGGCAAAGATTAAAACCAGGGTCATTAATAGGAAAACAGTTAAAGATGAATCCAAGGACATAACTATAAAGCCTTTTATTAAGACTTCGAAGGATTTAAGGTGGTACCTCATAGACCTTTGCAAGCAAATAAAGGCCTTCTAAGGATCTTAACAGCATATGTTGAAGATCCTTTCTGTTAAATAATAGAGCTCCTAAGAATCGTTAAGAGCAGCCTTGCCAAGAACCCAAAGTGAAAAAAGAGATTTGTGGGTATGGCTTTTGTCTAATGGAAGGGATTATAAATTGACTCAGAAGATAAGAAACCTACACAATTTTTAAAAGACCTGTTTCAGCTTTGAATGAAAGGGTTAGAGAGAGAATCAAATGAAAAGGGAGGTTTGGGACGATAACATCTCCATGGGCAGAAATCAGGTTAAGAAAATCTGCTCAGCTGCAAACACTGGACATTTCTTATGGAAGCCCAAGAGTGGACCAGAGGAAAGAACCCAGAGCCCAGAGGGCAGAGTCAGGAGCCATGTGGAGAATCTTTCCCAGGCAGTTGGACTGGGGACTAATCCAGGAACTGGCAACACGTACCCAGATGGATTTCAGAATTGCTCTGGACCAGTGACTCCTGTGTCTCCCACTCCCCCACTTTTAGTTTAGGGGTGCCTGTGATGTTAAATAGTTATCCTATGCCTAAACCACCATTGTGGAGTAGGAGGGAAGATAATTCATTTCTCTAGCTCACAGGTCTTCCTGTTGAATGGGGTGGCACTCAAGGAGCTGTACCCAAGAAATGCCACCTGAGGAGATGTATCCATACCTGCACCTGGTTGGATCCTGGCCTTTGAGCTGATGCCAGACAGATCTTGAGGAAAACGACTGAATAGATTTTGTATGTGGGGCATGTATGCACCTGCTAGGGCTCCCATAGCAAAATTCCACAGCCTGGGTGGCTTAACCAACAGGAGTTTATTCTCTCGCTGTTCTGGAGGCTAGAATCCAAGATCAAGGTGTCAACGGGATTGGTTTCTTCCGAGGCCTCCCTCTGGCTTACAGTCGGCTGCCTTCTCCCTGTGTCTTCCCATGCTGTTCCTTCTGTGTGTGTCTGTGTCCAAGTCTTTTTTAATAAGGACAACAGTCATATTGGATTAGGTCGCATGCTAATAACCTCATTGTCATTTAATTACTTCTTTAATGAACCTGTCTTCAAATACAGTCACATTCTGAGGTGCTGGGATTAGGGCTTCAACATATGAATTTTTGGGAAGACACAGTTCAGCTCATCACCGGGGTGGGTGTGAATCATTGTGAATGACTGTGGCCAGAAGGCAAACTGCAGCAGATGGTATTTTCCAAAGATGTTCCCACATACTCATCCTACAAGTGACTCTACCACTCCTCCATCAAGAGGTGGGGTCTGTGTCCCCTCGCCATCATCCTGGATGGATCTCTGTGACTGCCTTAGAGCACAGCATTACTGCCAATAGAATACAAGGGCAGCGATGCTCTATGACTTCTGACAGTAGGTCGGAAAAGGTACCACAACCCCTTAGAACCCAGTCACCATGCAGTAAGGAAGCCCAGAACACACGGTGATGCCACCCATAGAAGTTTTAGCTGCCAGCTCCAGGTGAGCTCCCAGCCACCAGACACATGAGGGAGGAGGCCTTCAAACCAGTTTCAGCCCCAGTCCTCAGCCCCCATCTAACTGTGACTGAGTGAAAGATCCTGGCAAGAACTACCTGGCGGAGCCCAGTCAACCCCCGGATGCATGAGAGATGTAATCACAAACAATTGGTATTGGTTTGCACCCATTAAGTTTTGGGGTGGTTTCCAATGCAGCAAGAACAACTGATACGCTGGAGGGCTGAATATGAGCAAAAAAGAAGGGAGGAGCCAAAGATGGGAGGAAAGAGGAAAGAGAAACTCTAAGGTTGCAGGGCAGAGACTTTGTCTTATCCACTGGAGTCCTGGCACATACTAAGTGCTCGGTTAGTCCTTGTTGAATAGTGCATTAGCGAGGGAAGGGAGACAGAAAGATGGCAATTCTGAGTGCACTGAGTTTTTTTACTGCACGTTTGGAGACAAAATGTCCAAATGTGCATTTGTCCAAATGTGCATCTCCAGGATGGACCTGGGGGAGACTACACATTCCCAGACAGAACCCTTGGCTGCCCAAGAGCCTCTGAGGGCAAGGTTGAAGAAGAGAGATAATGGAGCCAATGGGTTTGATCAGGGCTTTAGGGGAACAGTTTGCTCCTGAGCAACCAGCAGCCGGCCTCCTGGGACTAACAACTCCCAGCAGGGCAGGGCAGGGCAGGGCAGGGCAGGGCGGGGCAGGTGTGGAGTCTGGGAAAGAGCTTGCGCTGGAGCCAGGCCTCTGAGGACTGGACGTGCCTGGCCCAAGGCTAGAACAGCAGCCAGCTTTCAGGAGCTGGTCTGGTCGTTGGCCAAAGCCACCCCCAGCTGTCACCTGGGTCTGCCTCCAATGCCTTCTGTCTTACGCGCCAACCCTTCCTTCCCAACCCTTCAGCCTTCAGCCTTGGTGTATTCCTGGGCTGTTTCACTTCCTCTGTTTCTATTTTCAGCAAACAGCCCAGTTTCATGTGGGGGCGAGCAGAAGAGTGAGTTCTGTTTGCTTTTCATTTATTTTCTTCCTTTCATCCCATTCTTCTCCTGTTAACCAGTTTCCTTCCAGGACTCTTTGCTTCTCTGTTCCCACCTATTTAATGTTCTTTATAAGGCTTCCACTGTTCTTGTTAGAATTCTAGTCCCGCTCCCTGATCACTCCCCTGGGCTCTTTTGCTAATTTTTCTTCTCTCCATGTGTTGTTCTCATTCTTCTTCTTTGTCACTTTCTCCCTTTCTTTCTCATCTCATCTACTCTCATGCCTTCAAGTTCTTGAGTATCTGCCTCACTCCCTTCTCCTCCACAAATTCCTTCCTCCTTTTTTCCTCCTTCCCTCTGCTTCCCCTCCTCAAACTGGGTTGTGAATGCTGCCCGCCTCGGAGCAGGACATGCTGTAAGGCCGAGACTCCCCGAGGGCTGGGTTGTGATCATTTTATTTTTACAACGTCCTTGGATGGATGGAGGTGCCTGTGCAGGGTGGGGTTTGATGCTGGGTGGGAGGGGACCAAGACGGCGAATAAGCACTTGTGATTAATATAGGTCAGTTGTTGCGTGGTGTCCCAGTGGTCCCAATGAGAGGAGAACCTTGTCATCTGGGGCCCAGCTTTGCAGAGGTGGCCTCAGTGCTGTCTAGGGGATCCTGGGACTGCGGCAGGTGAGGGAGACGGGTCAGCTGCTCTTCTGGAACCAGAGGGCTGGCTGGAGAGGTTCTCCCTTCTTCTGCACCTTCCTGGGGCCTGAGAATGCAGGGGGTCCTTCACAAGGGCACTTCTCCTTCCTACAGGCTGGATCCTGGGGCTGCACCCTTTCTAGCACAAGACTGGAATGGCAAGATTGGGCACGCTGGGGACACAACAGCAAACACCTCTGCTCATTCCACTAAAAGTGTTGAGTGCCCTTTTGGTGCCAGGCGCTGTGTGGGAATGGGGACTTGACCACGAGCAGAGCAGATGTGGTGCCTGAAACTTACATTCTAAAAGGAAGACAGGGCTGGGCACAGTGGCTCATGCCTGTAATCCCAGCACTTTGGGAAGCCGAGGTGGGTGGATCACCTGAGGTCAGGGGTTCGAGACCAGCCTGACCAGCATGGAGAAATCCTGTCTCTACCAAAAATACAAAAAATTAGCTGGGCGTAGTGGTGCATGCCTGTAATCCTAGCTATTCTGGAGGCTGAGGAAAGAGAATGGCTTGAACCTGGGAGGCAGATGTTGCAGTGAGCCAAGATTGTGCCACTGCACTCCAGCCTGGGTGGCTGAGTGAGACTCTGTCTCAAAAAAAAAAAAAAAAAAAAAAAAAAAGAGGGGAGACAGACATTAAAAAAACAAGTAAAAAAGCAATAGTAAATCATGCAGAGTGAAAGAGATGGCATGCTGCAGGAGAGAAACCCAGGGAACCTAATTTAGATAGAGGAGCAGAAAGATGCGTCTCTGAGAAAATGACATTTCTGTTGCAATCTGAAGCAGAAGCAGGTGTTGTCCAGTTGAAGAGCATGAGATGGGCATATTCCAAGCAGAGTAGAGTGCATGTGCGAAGGCCCTGGAACAAGGAAAAAGCACAGGGTGGGCCAGACGCGGTGACTCACACCTGTAATCCTGGCACTTTGGGAGGCTGAGGCGGGTGGATCACGAAGTCAGGGGTTCGAGACCAGCCTGGCCAACATAGTGAAACCCTGTGTCTACTAAAAATACAAAAAATTAGCTGGGAGTGGTGGTGGGTGCCTGTAATCCCAGCTACTCTGGAAGCTGAGGCAGGAGAATCGCTTGAACCCGGGAGGCGGAGGTTGCAGTGAGCTGAGATCGCGCCATTGCACTCAAGCCTGGGTGACAGTGCAAGACTCTGTCTCAAAAAAAGAAAAAAATACAAGCACGGGGTGACAAAAAGGTAAAAAGGTGGCCAGGGGCTGAAGAGAAAGCTAAGGGAAAGGGACAGGTACCAGGAGACAGTCAGAGCTTGCTCACACAAGGTGTCAGGAATGCATGTAAACTTATTTAAGGGTTTCGAGCAAGGAAGTAGCATGATCTAATTTCTGTTTCAAAAAATTCCTTTGGCTTTTGTGCAGAGAAGAGACTGCAGAAGAACAGAGTAAGCCACAGAAGACCCCGAAGGAGCATCTGAGTGGGAGATGGCAGCAGCTTCACCAGAGAAAATGCTGGCCAGGTTCTGTGGCTCCTGACCTCTTTGCTTCTCCTGGATGCCACACCCTTGGGGTCCCTTCTACCTCTGTGGTTTCTCCTTCCCACCTCCCGTCCTCTGCTCATCCCATAAACATCTGTGAGTCTCGGGACTCCCTCCCTCACCCCTTTTCTACTCACCCTACACACCTTTCCTGAGCAATTCTCTTTCATTCCCGTGACTGCAGTTACCACCAGGACCAGTTTGGGTAATTCTAGAAACAGATAAACCCCCAAAGCTCAGTGGCTTAACAAAGTACAAATTCCTCTCCTCCTTACATAAAGTCCATTCAGTAGCAAGAGGAGAGAAGGGGGCCTCCCAGCACTTTGGGAGGCCAAGGCAGGAGTATCACTTGAGCCCAGGAGTTTGAGACCAGCCTGGGCAACACAGCAAGACACAGTCTCTACAAAAAAATTAAAATTCAAAAATTAGCTGGGCATGGTGGTGCACACCTGTAGTCCCAGCTACTCGGGAGGCTGAGGTGGTGGGATCCCTTGAGCCTGGTAAGTCGAGTATGGCAAATGAGCCCTGATGGCACCACTGCACTCCAGGCTGGGTGACAGAGTGACACCCTGTCTCAAAAAAAGGAAGAAAATGTGGAGCTTTTGGCAGTTTGTGAATTCCTCCCCCTTGCCCTTGGGAGAGCAGCATGATTGTGACCATTTGACAGATGAGAAAACTGAGTCTTCAAGAGGTTACAGTGCTTTGCACAACATGACTCATTTAGTAAGTGCTGACTGTGCACTGCGGGGCTAGGCATTCCAATTTCCAGTCCCTGCTTCCTTTCCTTTCTGTGATATGGTCTTAGGAGAGTTAAAGAAGTGGGTCAAGAGAGAGCTCATAGATAAGCCGCTGGGTGTTTGAAGTGTGCATGCCTTGGGCTTCCTCTTTCTTGTTGTGCTTTTATTGAAATTTTGAAATCTTAAGCTTCCTAAGTCCTGGTTTCCTAACTTGTGAGATGGGAACGATGACCTCCTTCCTGGGCTACCGTGAGACTTAAGCGATGGTGGATGTAAAGCACTTAAGAGACTTCCTGGCACACAGTAGGTGCTCAATCAGTGTCAGTCCTCCTTCCCTGTGAAGAGGACCAAGGGTCCAGCCTGTCTGGCTTTGAGAGCTGGTGACATATGCCCACTGTCGTGCAGTTGACTGTGGGTGATGGATTTGACAGTCAGCCACGCTGCAGCCTAGCACAGGCTCTGAGAGCCAGCCAGAAGGCTGAGTCACTTCTCTGGGGGAGTTCCCATGCTCTGGCCTCGAATTTGTGGAGGAGGATCCAGTCACACAGCTGCCCTCTGGCCGGGATGTCCCTGCACAGTCCCCAGCAGCAAGGCCACCCTGAGAACATGTCTTGCAATGGTACCTGACTCCATCTCCTTCTAGCCACACCCCCAGCTCCTGGGTTCAGCCAACTGGCAGGTGTTTCCTGGGCTCAGGAAATGTGAGAGAAAGAAGCCTATCCCTGGCCACCTAGAACTTCCTTGTAAGCGTCATCATTTGTCTGTGCTCTCACGGAGCCTCACAACAGAGTCTCAAGGTAGGTGGAGTGCTCCCCTCTGGACAGATGAAGGAAAGGATGCTCAGGGATGTAAGGTGACAATCTTCCAGTGATAGGATGGTAAGTGGACGGGCTACCCCCACCCTGCTCTTGTCCAGTGTGAGCACAGATTCAGGGTCAATGACAGCCAAGTGAATCGAGCCTGCATCCCTTGATGACCAGAAGGAGCCAAGCCCCTTTCTCTCCTCTTGCTACTGAATGAACTTTACGTAAGGGAGAGAGGAATTTGTACTGTGTTAAGCCACTGAGTTTTGGGGGTTTATCTGTTTCTAGAATTACCCAAACTAGTCCTGATGGTAACTGCAGTCGTGGGAATGAGAGAGAATTGCTCAGGAAAAGTGTGTAGGGTGAGTAGAGAAAGGGTGAGAGGGAGTCCTGAGGCTCACAGATGTTTATGGGATAAGCAGAGGTCAGGAGGTGGGAAGGAGAAACCAGAGAGTTAGGAGGGACTCCAAGAGGGTGGCGTCACATAAGCCAAGGGAAGCAAGGGGTTGGAGAACGGAAGAGGGGTCACAATGCCCAGGACTGCCCAGAACTCCAGTGACTTAGAGCTGAATGTGTCCACTGTGTCAGTGACGTGGAAATGCCCAGTGCCCTGGCTAAGATGGGTTTAGTGGAGGGACGGGGCAGAAGTGAGATGACTCCAGCTTCAGAAAGCGGGTCTGAGCATAGACAATGGTTGCAGGCCCTGTTTGAAAGCCTGGGCTGCAGAGGGCCTCAGAGCTGCTGGGGGGTTTAGGGCACTTTTGTTTAGAGGACAGAGACTGGGGCATGTTTATAGCCAGGAAGAGCCAGGAGGAGGAAGAGACACTCAAGACGCAGAGCTTCATTTTTGCCGTATCTATGCCTTTCATCTCAGGCTGTCTCAAATCCTATTTGAAAATAGAGTGTAAATAAATGATCAAATAATAAGACAGTGTTCATTCCCCGCCAGCCGGTGACCTTGAAAGGGTCTTCACAACCCTCTTTGTTCTCTCCTGGCTTGTGTCAGATTTACTCTGTCTTCCCCAAGGAACAGTGACTGGGCACATGCCCTGTGCCATGCCCCAGGCCAGCTCAGAACACAGAGCAAGAGCCCAGCCTCTGCCCTCAAGGAGCTCACAGTCTGATGGTACAGTGGACACAGAGCCACATCCCAGGGAGACACCAGGACCCACACACTGAGAAACACCATAGGGATGTCACTGCAGGAAAGGAAGAAGGGATTAAGTGTTTTCCAGGACTGAGGAGGGTGGGAGTATCCTGGAGGGCCTCAGGAAAGAGGTGACACCTTACCAGGGCTTTGAATGACACCCAAGAGTCTACTGGGCAGAAAAGGGCACAACATGTACAAAGGCCCTGAGGTGTGGCAGAGCAGGACCCTAACAGGGCTTTCACCTGGGTGGATCCCAAGAGCCAAGAACAACAGCCGAGCCAGCAGCCTCCACTGCAGGGTCGTTTTGTTTTCTGCGGGTTCTACTAATCCTGTGTACAAGAGCATGAAGTGGCCCCAGTGTCAGGGAGAAATTTGAGGATCCGAGGAAAGCTGTTGGGAATTCATTCACTGGGTGTCCACTGTGTACAAGGCAATACTCCAGAAGCTCGTGACATGTGGGGAGCAAAACAGGCAAAGAGCTTCACCCTGGAGGAGCTGCCATAAGTCAGACAACAAACAACAATCATAAATCGCCTTCAGCAAATTCTCCTAAAGTAGATACTTAAGTGAAATCCTTCAATAAGGGTATCAGAAGGTGATACTTGCTATGAAACAAACAAAAAGTAGGGCAGCATGAGGGAGAGGAGGGGTTTGGGGCGTGAGGTATGGACGATGCAATCTTAGTGTGGTCAGGGAAGAAGGAGCTCACCGAGCAGACTCGTGGGAGATGAGGAAGTGAGCCACGTGCGTAGCGAGAGGGAGGAGGGAGTGGCCGGTGGAAAGGTCCTGTGCCAGGAGCCAGCCTGGCATAGGGGGACAGTGACAGCAATGGACCAGTGTGGCTGAGCAGAGCAGGCAGAAGAGAGCTGTGGGACTTGAGGCCAAATCAGGAGGGTCCTGGGGGGCTTCACACCTCTGGCTTTTGCCCTGAGCGAAATAGAAATCGTAATCCAGGCTCGAGCAGACAGGGGACATGGTCTGACCCCTGTATTCAAAGGATCATCCAGTCCCTGTGTTGGGAAGGGATGAAGTTGGGTCCAGCATAGGAGCTCGAAGCAGGGCGGGAAGAGAATGGGGTAATCCAGGCAAGAAAGGATGGTGGCTCAGACCAGGGTGGAGGGGGCAGAAGGGAAAAAGGTGATCAATTCCTGACCCATGCACGATTTCCTAATGGATGAGGTGTGGAAGGAGAGGAAGCCAAGGATGACTGCAGGGCTTTGGACTGGGCATGAGGAGGACGGAGTTGCCAGCCCTTGAGGTGAAGAAGTTGCAGAAGAAGCAGGGTCAGGAAGTGAGGGAGCCTGAGAGTCTGAATGTGTGGGGTTTGAGGTGTCTTCCAGGCATCCCAGTGAGGTGTCAAGAAGGTCGTTGGAGAAGCCAGTCTAGGAGGCAGGATCCGTCTGGACTGGAGATGGAATCTGGGAGTTGGCGGGGACCGGTGGCTCGCGCCTGTAATACCAGCACTCTGGGAGGCCGAGGCAGGCGGATCACTTCAGGTCAGGGGTTTGAGACCAGCCTGGCCAACACAGTGAAACCCCATCTCTACTAATAATACAAAAATTAGCGGGGCATGGTGGTGCATACCTGTAATCTCACTACTTGGGAGGGTGAGGCAGAAGAATCACTTGAACCTGGGAGGTGGAGGTGGCAGTAAGTCAAGATTGTGCCGTTGCACTCCAGTCTGGGCAACAAGAGTGAAACTCTATCTCAAAAAAAAAAAAAAGAAAGAAAAGAAAAAAGAAACCTGGGAGTCATCGGTGCATAGCCAGCATGTGTGAGGATGTTCCCATTTGTCCCCAAGGAGCCAGACATGACCCAGGGAGGAAGCGAAGGCCCCGTAATATAATAGAGCCAGGAATATTTTATAGAGAGCACAATCAAAGCCATATTAATAGGAGGAGTGTGTGTGTTTCTCATGTCAATTAATCTGTGCTATCTTGGAAAATCAAATACTTCTGTGTTTACCTTGAAGAAACCAGCCAGCGCCTCTGCTGAAGTTGAAACACCAAGTGGAACCCAAGTACTTTCTATGTTTTCCCAGCAGTGTCCCTCAGCCTCAATTTACTCATCCATAAAATGGGCACAAGCCTCCCCATAAGAATGCTGGGAAGAACAAATCGACAATGTTTGATGCTGTGGCTTTCGTGATTGGGATTGCCCTTACTATCGTTAAAGGGCCTGGCACACAGTAGGTGCTCAGAACAATAACGATCATCATGCTTCATAGCACCACCACTGCTGGGGAGGATGGTGAGTCCAGCCCTTCCTGGCCAGGGCCCCTGGAACACAGCACAGGTGGCAGCTGCCAGGCGGTCACATGGTCACTTAATGCCAGCTGTGGTAAGCATCAATCTGACACAACACCAGCATCTGCCTGGTAGAAACGGAACCAAGACCTGTCAGCTCAGGCTTCGTGGGGATCCTAACAGCCTCAAGGCCTGGGAGGGCCAGACCCGGCCACACACCCAGGCCTGGGCCCCTATGTGAACCGGAGTCCAAGAGGAGAACAGATTCAGAGTCCAACAAGAATGGCAGAATCGTTTTTGAGAGCCAGGCCCTGTTCTGAGTGCCTGAAATTTCGTAATTCATCAATACACAGAGAACAGAGGTGTTCCCCATAGGCAAAGAGCAGGATCCCCCAGCACCACGCTTAGGGTACCAGAGAGGATTATTTGATTACAAACAATGGAAACCAACTGTGGCTGACTAAAGCAAATAAAATGGGGAGGCTGGGCACGGTGGCTCATGCCTGTAATCCCAGCACGTTGGGAGGCCCAGGTGGGAGGATCACTTGAGGCCAGGAGTTCAAGACCAGCCTGGGCAACATTAAAAAAAAAAAAAGTTAAATTAGCTTGCCATGGTGGTGCATGCTTGTAGTCCCAGCTACTCGGGAGGGCTGAGGCAGGAGGATTGCTTGAGCCCGGGGGTTTGAGGTAGGAGTGAGCTGTGATCATATCACTGCACTCCAGCCTGGGCAATAGAGCAAAACTTCCCATCTATAAATAAATAAATAGATAAAATAGGAGTGGGGGGATTTATTTGGAGGATATCAGCTAGCCCACACTGAGTGGGATCTGAAAACTGGGACCTAGAAATGGACAGGACCGCAACAGCTCCCAAGCCTGGGAAGCTGGAGCTACTCGACGGCCTTATCGGTCCAGGACTGGAATGACTGCTCTTTACTGCTTGTTTCTCTCTCTTTGGGGATGGGGTGCTTGTCCCTGTCACTCTCTGTTCCTGGCTCAGGGTCCAGGACGGAGCGTCTGATGAGCTCAGTTTGGGTCAGTGTCTAAGGGAGGGCAGGGAACCTTAACGGACAGTGCCCCAAGACTCCACCCGATGGGGAAGAGGCAATTGCTCTAAAAGACGTTAGGGTGGTGGAACCAGGAGAAGGTGTCAACTCTGGGTGACCCTAGACAACAAATGTCTGTGACTCCTGGGTCTCTGAAGACAGGCAGACCCGGATCCAAATCCCGACTCTGCCACTAGCTGCCCATGTGACCTTGGACACGTCCTTTTGTGTCTCTGAGCCTTCATTTCCTCACCTGTAAAATGAGGATAATGAACCCTGCAGTCAGTGTCCTGAGAAGGCACTGCCTGGGGGCTCCGTGAATAGGACTGTGTAACAGGACGCCAGGAGGTCCTGGGGGCTCCTCCCTCCCCAGCCTCCCTCTGAAAGGGCCCTGAAGGTGCTCCAAAGTTTCACTTGGAAGAACAAAGTTACCAAATCCCCCAGAGCCATCTCAAAGAAGGTCTCATTCTCGGAGTCCTAGGATTTCCCACAGTCAGGGGAAGCAGGCAGAGTGCCCCGCTGTCTTTCTACCAGACCGAGAGTGCCCGACACCTACTCTCACCTGCTCCTCCCCAGGTCAGGCACCAGGAGACATCTCCAGCCACTCCCAGCCATGAAGCCTGCAATGTGCCCTGCGCCACTAAGTTCTCACAACCCCATGGTGCATGGAGAAAGTAACAGTGGAGATGGCAGGGCAGAGAGGAGGGTGCCCGATGCCTGGTGTGGCAAGGACTCACAGGCTTCCTGTGGCTTGGGTGGATATCACAGTAGGTGGTATGGACTTAAGCCAAGGTCCACCCCGCTATCAAGATCAGGGGCTCTGGGAGCCAGAGCTATTCCACTTGCCTGAATTAGGATAAAAAGGGAGAATTTGAGCCAGAGCTGCATCTTCCAAGATCCCAAGAACCGCAGATGCATGCATGCACACATGCACACACATACACACACTGCCCACACATGCATGTGCATAAGCATACACATGCACACACACATACACATACATGCACGTGTACACACACTGCTCACACATGCATGTACATAGGCACACACCACCACACAGGGAGCACAGGCATACACATATGTACATGCACACACACACATGTGCATACACTGCCCACACAAGCACATGCACACATACACATATGTACTTGCACATGCACACACACATGTACATACACATATACACATGCACGCACACATGTAGATGCACACACTGCCCACACAAGCACAGGCACACACACACATATGTACATGGCCACTCACACACACATACACGCACACACACGTACACCAGAGGGAAGCACCCACTTTCATATGAGATTGTCATTTCAACATGAACAGGATAGAGTCTTACTAACCCAAACGAGATTGTTATTTTTGATGACTCAAAGTGACTGGAAAGTTATAGAATGAGGTGTCCTAGAGGAAACCAGCTACCCAGCAAGAAAAACGAAGCTCAGCAGAGCACAGGGGAGCAGTTATTAGAAAAAAAAATAAAACAGTATAGAATCTTTTCCTGTTTACCTCACAAGCTGAGGCTCCTTACACAAACCGGCTCTATTAATTACTATTATCTTCCAGTTCCAGGCTGGGAAGCTTGCTTGGCATCCTCCCAGCACACAGAGGAAGCCTCTATTAATTAGGGTATCTGAAGTTTAAACAAAAAAATAAGTGAGTCGGAGACTTTCTCGCTGCAGCCAATTGCCTTCCTATCACAAAGTATGTCTGCAGGTGAGGTCACCAGTCTGAAGAATCTGGAGGAAATTCTAAAATTGTTCAAGGCACAATAACATTCTCCTTCTAACACTCTAATTTCATTCCTTTCCTTCTCCCAGGTGATTCCATTTCCTCCCAAATTAAGATGGAGTATGAGAAGGCACTGAGGAGCTGGAGGCAAGAGCTCCAGACTAGAGGCCAAGTGCTGTCATCTGCCAGCTGTGTGACCCGGGACAAATTTCTGTCCCACAGATCTCAGCATCCTCACCTGCAGCCATCATAACACCCAGCTCATCAAGTCCATGTGAAGAAATGAGAGAGACCGTGTGAGAATGCCTATGGTGACCTGCTGGACATGAGAGTGATTATCTAGAGGTTAAGGGGGCTCCCTTGAGATCTGAGTCCCAGGATCACCATGCCCCAAGCCATGATACCTTGGAAAAGCCACCTGCTCCCAGGCCTCAGTTTGCCCATCTGTCAAACGGAAGGGATGCTGGTATTTCTGTCAGCAGTGTTGCGGGGATAGGATAGAAGGAGATAAAGCATTTGAGGCACTCAGCAGAGCACATGGTAATCACAGTCATCAGTATTGTTTCATTTAATTGCAGCTTCCTAAAATCAGGGATTCAAAGGACCTCAGGAGAGAGATCCAAGATGGCCGATTAACAACAGCTCAGTATTGTAGCTCCCAGTGAAAGCGCAGAAAGCGAGTGGACGCCGCACTTTCAGACGAATTTTTGTTGCCCACAGACTGGGAGATTCCTGGTGGAGGAGCCACACGGGTCGTCGGCGCGACTTTTTTGGCCAGCACGGCTGTTT
>CAUYLG010075609.1:0-18583 GCA_963573385.1 Cacajao melanocephalus
CTATGTTTCCCCAAGACATTTAAAATCCAAACTCCTTACTCTGGCCTGCAAATCCTAGTGTGATCTATCGAGTCCCTAGCTACATTCTGACTTCATCGCTTATTACCTTTTACCTCTTTCATTACACTCCCTCCAGACCGAAGTTTGTACTCACTTTATTCTTTCTTCCTTCCCTCCCTCCCTCCCTCCCTCCCTCCCTCCCTCCTTCCTTCCCTCCCTCCCTCCTTCCTTCCTTCCCTCCCTCCCTCCTTCCTTCCTTCCTTCCTTCATTGGGTTGGGTATGGTCGCTCACACCTGTAATCCCAACACTTTGGGAGGAGGCTGAGGCAGGTATGGATCACTTGAGGTTAGGAGTTCGAGACTAACCTGGCCAACATGGTGAAACCCCTTCTCCACTAACATACTACAATGAGCTGGGCGTGGTGGCGTGCTATAATTCTAGCTACTGGAGAGACTGAGACAGGAGATTTCCTTGAACCCGGGAGGTGGAGGTTGCAGTGAGCTGATCAGGCCACTGTACTCCAGCCTGGATGAGGAATGAACTCTGTCTCAAAAAAAAAAAAAAAAAAAAAGAGGCAAATGAGATCCTGCAGCCTAGCAAGAAAGGGAAGCTGCCTATTGTCAATGATCGTGATGAGCCAGTGACCATCATCGCCCGCACCCACCTGAAGAAGCACCGAGACTACCCTCTGGCCTCCAAGGATTCCCACAAACAGGTGCTGTGTGGGGGCAGCTGTGGGCTCCTGTGAGGATGACAAATACTGCCTGCACCTGCTCACCCAGGAGAGCGTCCACGTCATGGTCTTGGACTTCTCCCAACGGAACTCAGTGTATGAGATCACCATGATGCATTACATCAAAACAGAAGTACCCCCACCTGCAGGTGATTGTGGGGAATGTGGTGACAGCAGCCCAGGCCGAGAACCTGATTGACGCTGGTGAGGATGGGCTGCACGTGGGCATGGGCTGCGGCTCCATCTGCATCACCCAGGAAGTGATTGCCTGTGGTCGGCCCCAGGGCACTGCTGTGTACAAGCTGGCTGAGTATGCCCGGGGCTTTGGTGTGCCCACCATAGCTGATTGCGGCATCCAGACCATGGGACACGTGGTCCAGGCCCTGGGCCCTTGAAGCCTCCACGGTGATGATGGGCTCACTGCTGGCTGCCACCACGGAGGCCCCCGGTGAGTACTTCTCAGACGGGGTGCAGCTCAAGAAGTACCGGGGCATGGGCTTCAATGCCACGGAGAAGAGCAGCAGCAGCCAGAAACAATGCTTCAGAGAGGGGGATAAGGCGAAGATCGTGCAGGGTGTCTTGGGCTCCATCCAGGACAAAGGATCCATTTAGAAGTTTGTGCCCTACCTCACAGCAGGCATCCAGCACGGCTGCCAGGATATCCGGGCCCACAGCCTGTCTGTCCTTCGGACCATGATGTACTCAGCAGAGCTCAAGTTTGAGAAGCGACCATGTCGGCCCAGATCAAGGGTGGCGTCCGTGATTCTGCATTCTTAGGAGAGAAGCGGCTGCACTGAGGCCAGCGGTGGAGCCGAGGTGGTGGAGGGGCACACCCCAGTGTCCACCTTAGGGCACAGCCTCCCTCCATAACTGAGTGGTCCACGGATTTGCACTACGGGTTCCCCAGCTCCTTTCCAGGGAGAGAGGAGGGGAGGTCCTGAGGGGTCTGCAGCCCCTCACTGGGCATCCCCCACAGAATCAGGGCTGCTCATTGGGCCAGGCTGCCCTGGGAGCCCCCACGCGGAACCCAGCCAGCCAGGCTCTCAGGCCCTGCACCTGCCTCAGGTCTTTCTTGCCACAGTCTGCTCCAGCCCGGCGCCACCCCAGGAACAGGCGGTCCCTCCTGGTTTTTCCTGTAGGGCACCTCCCTGCCCCCAGCCCCTCAGGAAATGGTGCTCTCCTGGCCCTGCCTCTGGCCTTTCCCGGGCCACTGCCCCCTCAGCCATGTGGCACTTCTGAGCTCCTGGCCTGGGCCAAGGGGAGGTCTCTGCCCCCTTCCCCAGCCCTGGGCTACCCTTGGGTCCTGCTCCTCAGGCCATGCCCCTGTCCCAGTCATTCCTGACTCACCACCAACCCCAGGCATACCATTTCTGCCCTCTCCTTGGCTGCAGTTGAAGGCTTTCACTTTGCGCACTTTGGGATCGCAGTTGCGTCATTGCGTATTAAATCAGAATAAATCAGCAGGTCTCAACGCCTCCACCAAAATAAATAAATAAATAAATAAATAAATAAGGTGATCTTAGATATTTGCATCTTCAGTTTTGTTTAAAGAAATTTAAGTTTGTAAATAAAACCAAGAATCAAACCCCCTTATATTAGTTTCTAGGGCTGCTATAGCAAATTACCTCAAACTAGGTGGCTTAAAACAACAGAAATTTGGCTGGGTGCAATGGTTCATACCTGTAATCCCAGCACTTTGGGAGGCCAAGGTGGGTGGATCATGAGGTCAAGAGATTGAGACCATCCTGGCCAACACAGTGAAACCCTGTCTCTACTAAAAATACAAAAATTAGCTGGGCATGGTAGCACGTGCTTGTAGTCCCAGGTACTTGGGAAGCTGAGGCAGGAGAATCGCTTGAACCTGGGAGGTGGAGGTTGCAGTGAGCCGAGATGGTGCCACTGCACTCCAGCCTGGCAACAGAGTGAGACTCTGTCTCAAAAAAAAAAAAACTAACAAAACCCCAAAAATTAGCCAGGCATGATGGCAGGCGTCTGTAGTCCCAGCTACTCAGAAGGCTGAAGCAGGAGAATTGCTTGAACCCAGGAGGTAGAGGTTTCAGATTCTGCCACTGCACTCCAGCCTGGGTGACAGAGCAAGACTTTGTCTCAAAACAAAAACAAAAAACAAACAAAAAAACCCTGAAATTTATATATCTATTTAATATCCAGAGGCCAGAAGACTGGCATAAAGTTGTCAGCATGGCCACGCTCCCTCAGACAATTCTGACAATTCTTTAGAGAAATCCTTTCTTGGCAGGGTGCGGTGGCTCATGCCTGCAAT
This sequence comes from Cacajao melanocephalus, assembly GCA_963573385.1. NCBI lineage: Eukaryota > Metazoa > Chordata > Mammalia > Primates > Pitheciidae > Cacajao > Cacajao melanocephalus. The sequence goes on from CAUYLG010075609.1 coordinate 3,016, forward strand.
CCCAGCACTTTGGGAGGCCAAGGCAGGCAGATCATGAGGTCAGGAGTTCGAGACCAGCTTGGCAAACATGGCAAAACCTTGTCTCCACTAAAAATACAACAAAATTATCTAGGTGTGATGGCAGGCGCCTGTAATCCCAGCTACTTGGGAAGCTGAGGCAGGAGAATCGCTTGAACCTGTAGGCAGAGGTTGCAGTGAGCCGAGATTGCATCACTGCACTCCAGCCTGAGCAACAAGAGCAAAACTCCATCTCAAAAAAAAAAGAAAAAGAAAAGAAAAATCCTTTCTTGACTCTTGAGTCTCTGGTGGCTCCTGGCATTCCTTGGCTTGTGATAGCATTAACTCTAGTCTTTGTCTCCATCTTCCATGGCTTTCTTTTCTATGTGTGTCTTGTTTTTCCTGTGTCTAAGAAGGGCACTCTCATTAGAGTTAGGGCTGACCTAAATCAGTATGATCTCAACTTGATCTTTATCTAAATTACATCTGCAATGACCCTAATTCCAAATAAGATCCTATTTTGAGGTTCTGGCTGGACATGGATTTTGGGGGAATACTATTCAACCCAGGATACTTTCTTGTGTCTGTTAAAATTTGCTAGACTTGGACGAGCATGGTGATTCACACCTGTAATCCCAGCACTTTGGGAGGCCAAGGCAGGTGGATCACCTAAGGTCAGCAGTTTGAGACCAGTAACATACTGAAACTCCGTCTTTATTAAAATTACAAAAAGTAGCCAAGTGTGGTGACATGCACCTGTAGTCCTAGCTACTTGGAAGGCTGAGGCAGGAGAATCACTTGAACCCAGGAGACAGAGGCTCCAGTGAGAGCCAAGATTGCACCACTGCACTCCAGCCTAGGCAACAGAGTGAGACTCTGTCTCAAAACAAAACAAAACAAAACATAACACAATTGCTAGACTTATAAGTAGAAAAAGATTTAAAATATAAGAAGTAGGGCTTTGAAAGCATTCCTTTAACAAACTACTTACTAATTTGAAAACCAAGGTAACCTCTGAATAATTTATTTTGCATGCAAGTCATTCTCAAGGTCATTAAATAACCTGTAAACACAAAAGAATCCCTTTATTAAAGAGGCTCTGGGAAGGTGGTTTTCCTTATTCTTATTCTGCTCTGTTTCTTTTTGAAGAGAGTAGTTTCTGCCTGACATTCACCTAAACTGACTAAGAAATCTCGGGCAAAATGAACAGCTGTCATGACAAAGCAGCTTAAGATTAAGATTCTGTATCAAAGACCAGGAGATACCCCAAACACCTAGAAGAAACAGCACTGAAGAATGCAGCTGCAAAGACACAGCCTCATGTGGAGCCAAAAATATTCTTTACCAGATTAAAGGAAAGTAAACCGCAACAAAAACATAATTTGTCCATTTCTGCTATTCTTAGAGCCTCCAGGGAACAGAGTTATAAGACAAATAATTTTCGGATAAAAATATCCTGGCTAACTTCAGAATATCTTCCAAAAGTCAAATAATCCTGCCTAGAGGGTGAACTCCTCCAGACTTCTTCAATAATGGCTTTTACTACATTGCTGGCCTGCTGAGGGTTCATGGCAGGGGGCGTTGTGTCTGAAGCCTGCCCACTGAGAACATTCCAGATTTTCATTACTTTCTAGAGACAACCTGCAGCAAGCCCCTGGAGGAAATGGCATACAATATGTCTGCCTCCAGGCGCTGGTGCGCAGCAGGGCCAGGTAGGTAATGAGAAAGCTTCTGTCAAAGAGGGCAATTAGACAACTCACGGGAACTCCACTCAATTTAGCTTGACAAACGGCCAGAGAAGCAGCAGAGGCAACAACTGCAACTCTAGGAGGTTGATTTCCTGAGGGAAGTTGACAGAAGACAGTATTCAATCTCAAGAAGCAGGCTTCTTTTTTTTAACATTTGTTGTATGTGGCTTTTCAAATGTGCATCTTTTTCAGCCAATTATGTTACTTCTCTAGTAATATCCTCACTCTTTGAGGAGACTGGAGGACAAATTCCTTGATTTACAAGCATAGTATGGAGATACCTCTTTAGAAACATTATTATTGTTTACTAAATAGCCCCAGAGTTGAACAATGAGCACTCAGGATGGGCACTGTCCTCCAAAGAGCTCAAGGCACTTTCTATTAGTTGCCAGATCAGGGATGGGAAGAAGGAGAAAATACAGAAAATAGAAACTTTAAGTGATATAATAATGGGAAGAATGCTGTAGTCATAGAAGAAAAAAATGTAAGATACTATAAAATGTAAAGGCCAATAACAGACTGAAAAGCTATTTTCAAATAAAAAAACACAGGATAACAAAGTTAATAGCCTTAGTTTGTGAACAGCTTGAAAACCAATGAGGAAATATTTGTGGACCATTACAAATTGGCAAAGTTCTGTAGGCCAGGGTTGAAAAAAACGCAAAAACAAAACAAATTGGCAAAGGACTTGAAAAGGCATTTCCTGAAAGAAAACGAATGACCAAAAACGTGAATAAATGTTCAACATTATTAATTATAGAAGAAATCCACAACAGAGCTATTTTCAGCTACCAACAGGCACAGATTTAGTGTGTGTAAGTAGTGTGTAAATAGTGCTTAAGAAGCACTATTATATAGCATGATGCCAAGTGCTTTCCAGCTACCAGCCACTTATTCTTCCCAGCAACTCATCACTACTAGGTTTGATTATGTATCCCTGTTTTACAGATGGGGAAACTAAAGCACAGAAGTCTAATTTAGCCAAGGTCATGTGGCTAGTACTTGGTGGAGCTCTTTCACCCACTATGCTTTATGGCCTCTCTAAGGATTGTTGAGTGCAGTGAAACTCCCTCTTACACAGGTTGGTCTCGAACTCCTGACCTCAGGTTATCCACCTGCCTCAGCCTCCCAAAGTGCTAGGATTACAGGCATAAGCCACTGTGCTCGGCCTGGAATAAATTTTTTTTTTTTTACTGGCAAGTGAAAGCCTGATGGCAATGAATAGCGTATATGTGGAATGAACCCCTGCCACCCACCATGGCACCAAGAATGAACAGAGAGAAGTACCTACCTAGGCTTAGGTTGCTGGCAAAGCTGGAAGTGCAGAGGCAAAAATAAAATGAATAACATGTGTAGCTGAGGGAGTCACACTTGATGGCCTTATCTTCTCAGTAACACTGGAAGCAAAGTCACTGGCAGAAAGGCGAGTTGTGGAAGGAGAGAGACGATGCCTCACGCAACCACCACGTGGATCATGGTGGGGAATCGGAAGAGATGAATCAAATGCTTTGAGATGCAGAAAAGTGGGCTGTAAGCCATGCAATGGGGATTTTTCAATGGACTTCAATTTGGTGGGGGAGCTATGTTAGTCTTCATGTCACTCTGGACTCAGAAATTGTATTGGAAGGAGGCAGGGATCTGAGGTTTGGAGCTGATGAGAAGTCAAGGGAAAAAAGGGGGAAAAAAAAAGTGACCTTGGGATTACTGAGAATATCCACATGCTGGAAGAGTACAGCAAAGTCAGGCTAAATGTTGACAAATAACACCCAAGACCATACATAAAACCCTGTGGTTTCACATTTGTGAATAGCTTTGGTGGGAGTTCTTCAAGTACCTCACTGAAAATGTCAGGGAACAAATCAATATTCTAGCAGAGAGTCTCTTGCTCCTTTTATCAGAATCTGGGAAACTGGCTTTCATTTGCTTGACTGAGAAAGAGCATTGCTTGCTTCAATACTGCGTGCAGATACGGTCCCCAGCACACTTAAAATACAGAACATTTCTATCACCCCAGTCTCCATGCCCCTTTGGGTCAATTTTGTTCTCTCCCTTTAACACAATCGCTTTCCACATTTACAGATTAGTTTGGCCTATTCTATAATTTTGTATAAATAGAATAATATAGTAAGTACTTGTTCGTTTTGGCTTCTTTCACTCAGCATAATGTTTTAAAAATTCACCCATTTTGCCGGGCGCAGTGGCTCACACCTGTAATCCCAGCATTTTGGGAGGCCGAGGCAGGCGGATCATGAGGTCAAGAGACTGAGACCATCCTGGCCAACATGGCGAAACCCTGTCTCCACTAAAACTACAAAAATTAGCTGGGCGTGGTGGTGCGCACCTGTAGTCCCAGCTACTCAGGAGGCTGAGGCAGGAGAATTGCTTGAACCCAGGAGGCGGAGGTTGCAGTGAGCCGAGATCACACCACTGCACTCCAGCCTGGCAACAAAGCCAGACTCTGTCTCAAAAAAAAAAAAATTTCACCCATGTTGTGTGTATCAATAGCACATTCCTTTGTATTGCTAAAAAGTATCTCATTGCATAAATACCACAATTTGTTTATCCATGTACTTGATGGGCCTTTCCAATTTGGGGCTATTAATTAAGCTGCTGTGAACATTTGTGTACAAGTCATTTCGAGGACATGTTTTCATTTTGCTTGGGTAAAAGAGCAGCAGTGGAGTTTCTGGATATTTTGGAAAGTGTACATTTAGTTTTATAGAAAAGAGGCCAGGCAGTGGCTCATGCCTGTAATTCCCAGCACTTTGGGAGGCCGAGGTGGGCTGATCACGTGAGATCAGGAGTTCGAGACCAGCCTGGCCAACATGGTGAAACCCCATCTCTACTAAAAACACAAAAACTAGCCAGGCAAGACAGGCCTGTAGTCCTAGCTACTTAGGAGGCAGAGGTTGCAGTGAGCTGAGATCACACCACTGCACTTCAGCCTGGGCAATAGAGCGAGACTCTGTCTCAAAAAAAAAAAGTGTATAGAAACGTGCCAAAGTGTTTTCCAAAAGTATTGTGCCATACTATTCAAATTAATTTTTTAAAATTCTTAATTAACACAAAATAACTATCTTAACCATTTTTAAGTACAGTAGGCCTTCTTCTGTAACTGCAGACTCCACATCCATAGATTCAACCAACCGCAGAGCAGTCAAAAGATCTTTTAAAAATACAACATTAAAAATTAATACAAATAACACAGTGTGGCAACTATTTACATAGTGTTTACATTGTATTAGGTATTATAAATAACCTATACATGATTTAAAGTATATAGGAGAATGTGCAGAGGTTATATGCAAATATTATTCTTTTTGTGTGTGCGTGTGTGAGACAGAGCCTCACTCTGTCACCTAGGCTGGAGTGCAGTGCAAAGATCTCCTTTCACTGCAACCTCCGCCTCCCCGGTTCAAGCGATTCTCCTGCCTCACGCTCCTGAGTAGCTGGGAGTACAGGTGCACGCCACCATGCACGGCTAATTTTTTGGCAAATACTATCATTCTATATAAGGGATTTGAGCATGCAGAGATTTTGGTAACTGAGCAGGATCTTGGAACCAATCTTGCATGAATACTAAGGGACAACCGTTTACAGTTCAGTAGCATTAAGTACATTCACATTGCTGTGAAACCAATATCCAAAGGTCTTTTCACTTTGTGAAACTGAAACTCTGCACTCATTAAACAATTCCCGATTCTCCCTATTCCCCAGCTCCTGGCAACCATCATGCTATTTTCTGTCTCTATGAATTTGATTGTTCGAGGTACCTCACTTAAGTGGAATCATACAGTATTTGTCTTTTTCTGACTGGCTTATTTCCCTTAGTATAATATCCTCAATCATGCTTCATCCATGTTGTAGCATGTGTCAGAATGTCCTTCCTTGGCCGGGCTCAGCGGCTCATGCCTGTAATCCCAGCACTTTGGGAAGCTGAGGTGGGTGGATCACCTGAGATCAGGAGTTTGAGACCAGTCTGACCAGTATGGTGAAACCCCCATCTCTACTAAAAATACAAAAATTAGCCAGACACGGTGGCGTGCAACTGTAATCCCAGCTACTTGGGAGGCTGAGACAGGAGAATTGCTTGAACCCGGGAGGTGGAGGTTGCAGTGAGCCGAGATTGAGCCACTGCACTCCAGCTTGGGCGACAGAGTGACACCCTGTCTCAAAAAAAAAAAAAAAAGAAAGAACTCCTTCATTTTTGAAGCTGAATAATATTCTATTGCATGTACAGACCACATTTTGTTTATCCATCAGTGGATGCTTGAGTTAGCGTCTACTTTTTGACTGTTTTGAATAATGCTGCTGTGAACATGGGTGGATAAATATCTCGTTGAGACCCTGATTGCAATTCTTTTTGATGTATAACCAGAAGTGAAGTGGTTTGATCATATGGTATTATTATATTCGATTTTTGATTTTGAAAACAATAGTTTCCCACAGTATGTGCACCATTTTACAATCCCACCAACAGTGAACTTCTTCGTTTCTCCGCATTCTTAGCCACACTTGCTGTTTTCTGTTTTTTTAATAGTAGCCATCCTAATGAATGTGAGATAGTATCTCTTTTTGGTTTTCATTTGCATCTCCCTAATGATTAGTGATATTGAACATTTTTTCCTGTTCTTGTTGGTCATTTATACGTCTTCTTTGGAGAAATGTCTAGTCAAATTCTTTGCCCTAAGGCCAGGTGCAGTGACTCATGCTTGTGATCCCTGCACTTTGAGAGGCTGAGGTGAGCAGATCACTTGAGGTCAGGAGTTCAAGATCTGCTTGGCTAACATGATGAAACGCGGTCTCTACTAAAAATACAAAAATTACCTGGGTGTGGTGGTGCGCCCCTGTAATCCCAGCTATTCCAGAGGCTGAGGCAGAAGAATCGCTTGAACCTGGGAGGCGGAAGTTGCAGGGAGCTGAGATTGTGCCATTGCACTCCGGCCTGGGTGACAAGAACGAAACTTCATCTAAAAAAAAAACTGCCTGTTTTTAAAATGGGGTTATTTGGTATTCTTTGTTGAGTTGTAGGAGTTCTTTATACTGTATATTATGGATATTAACCCCTTATCAGAAATGTGATTTGTAAATATGTTCTCTTATTGTGTAAGTTGCTTTTTCCTCATTTGTTGATTGTCTTTCATAAGTATATACAGAAGTTTTAAATTTTAATTTATTCCAGTTTATCTATTTTTACTTTTGTTGCCTGTACTTTTGTTGTCACATCCAAGAAATAATTGCTAAACCTAATGTCATGAAAAATTTCCCCTCTAGTTTCTTCTAAGACTTTTATAGTTTTACCTCTTATATTTAGATCTTTGATCTACTTTGAGTTGACTTTTGTGTACGTTATAAGATAAGGGACCAATTTCATTCTTTTGTATGTGGATATCCAGTTTTTCCAGTACTATTTGTTTAAAAGATCGCCCTTTCCCCACTGAATGATCTTAGCAACCTTGTCAAAAATTATTTGATCATATGTGACAGGCTTACTTCTGTGTTGTCTATTCTGTTCCACTGGTCTGTATGGTCTGTCTCTATGGTAGTTTTGTTTTGATTCTGCAGCTTTGTGTACCACACCATTTTCACTCCCACCAATGATACATGAAAGCCCCAGTTACTCCACATCCTCATCAAAATTGGTACTGTCAGTCTTTTTAATTTTAGCCATTCTCGCAGATGTGGGATGTGTAGTGGTATCTCAGTAGGGCTTTAATCTCCATTTTCTGATGACCTAATAAGTATGAGCATCTTCTTATGATAATATTAGCCTTATTTATTTGTTGTTTTTTTAAGACAGGGTCTCACTGCCATTGCCCAGGCGGGAGTGCCATGGCACAATCCTGGCTCCTTGCAGCCTCCACCTCCCAGGCTCAGGCGATACTCCCACCTCATTTTTAATTTTTTGTGGAGAAGTCTCACTATATTGCCCAGGCTAGTCTCAAACTTTGGGGCTCAAGTGATTCACCCACCTTGGCCTTTCCAAGTGCTGGGATTACAGGCATGAGCCGATGCCCTGCTATTTTTATATCTTCTTATTGTAATGTTTGTTTGAATATTTTATCCACTCGTCATTGAGTTTGAGTTCTTTGTACATTCTAGATGCAAGTTCTTTGTCAGAGAAATATATTGCAATTTTCTCCCAAAGTGTGGCTTGCCTTTTCAGTTTTTTCACATAGGTTTTCAGAAGATAGACACTCTTAATTTGTATAAAGTCCAATATACTTATGTATTTGTTTTGGTTATAGTAATTTTCATGTTCTAAGAAATCTGCCTCCACTTCAAGATTGTTTTAGAAGTTTTATTTTCTTTTAGAAGTTTTTAGTTTTAATTTTTATATTTAGATTAACGATTGACTGACAGTTAATTTTCATGTATGGTGTGATGTCATGATTGAGGCTCAGTTTTGTCCATATGGATACCCAATTATTCCATTGCCATTTGTTGAAATAACTATTATTCTCCCATGTTATTTTCTTAGCCACTTTCTCAAAAATTAATTGACCAGCCAGGCATGGTGGCTCATGTCTGTAATCCCAGCACTTTGAGAGGCTGCACTTTGAGAGGCTGAGGCAGGCAGATCTCGAGGTCAGGAGTTTGAGACCACCCTGACCAACATGGTGAAACCCCATCTCTACTAAACTTACAAAAAATTAGGCAGGTGTGGTGGTGTGCCCCTGTAATTCCAGCTACTCAGGAGGGTGAGGCAGAAGAATTGCTTGAACCTGGAAGGTGGAGGTTGCAGTGAGGTGAGATCAGCCTGGGTGACAGAGTGAGACACCGTCTCAAAAAAAAAAAAATTAATTGACCATATAAGCAAGGGATCTGTTTTTAGATTCTCTATTTTATTCCATTGATTCTTACTCTAATGATACACTGTCATGATGAAGGTAAATTGGGAATCAGGTAGTGTAAGTCTTCCAGTTTTGTTCTCCTATTTCCAAATTGTCCTGGGTATTCTAGGTATTTTGTATTTTCACATAAAATAGAATCAGCTCAATTTCTACCAAAAAAAAAAAAAAAAAAACCAGTCTGTACAATGTTGATCAGGGATGCATTGGATCTACAGATCAATTTGGAAGAATTGTCATCTAAGCAATATTAAATCTTCCAGTCCAATGGCATAATATATCTCTCCAGTTATTTATATATGTGTTCTTTCACTTCTTCAAGCACTATTTTGTAGTTTCAGGTATACAGACTGTCTATGGAGTAGTTATTCTTTTATTCCTTTACTTTCCTAATAAACCTCTTTCACTTTACTCTGTGGACTTGCCCTGGATTCTTTCTTGCATGAGATCCAAGAATCCTCTCTTGGGATCTGGATCCAGACCCCTTTTCTGTAACATAAACAATTCTCTACATATTCTGTGACAAATACTTCATTTGGGATTAAATCCTTTCAGGAATAGGAAATTCTTTTTCACTCAGCCCACTTCACCTTTGGTTGGCACTATAAGAATATTCTTCCCAATCTGAGCTCAGAGCTGTCTCTCTGAATGTTTTGTTAATTTCTTCCAAAATTTGTCATATGACGTAAAGATTGCTGTCTTAATTATGTATCACTATAAAGGAATACCTCAGACTAGGTAGTTTATAAAGAAAAGAGGTTTATTTTGGCTCATGGTTCTGCAGGCTGTATGAGAAGCATGGTGCCAGCATCTGCTAGTGGTGAGAACTGAGGAAGTTTACAATTATGACAGAAGGTGAAGGAGGATCAGGAGTGTCACATTCTGAGAGAGGGAGCGAGAGAGAGGGAGGGGGTGCCAGGCTCTTTTAAACAACCATATCTTATGTGAACTCATAGAAGGACAACTCATTACCATGAGGACAGCACCAGGCCATTCATGAGGGGTCCACCCCCATGACTGAAACACCTCCCACTAGCCCTCACCTCCATTCCTAGGGATCACATTTCATGAGATTTGGAGGAGATGAATATCTAAACCATATTGGTTGCTTTCAGCTGGTACACACTGGTACCAAAGTACTGATTGTTAAAATATTCAAGCGCAGTTGTTAAAAACCACTGTTCTCTGCTCCCCACTTGCCACAACTGCCACTGGACAGTTCTGTAGCAGTTCATAATCTGGACACTAAACAGTTCAACTTGGACCTAGCAGAAGGCCCTAAGGTGCTGGTTTCTACAGAGATATGGCCTGTTTCTCTTCTGAGGTTTGGTACGTATGCTGTGCTTGGTATTTCTCATATTACTTCTGCTTGTCCCTCTACCATAGGAATACCTGTTACTTGGATTCTAATATGCACTAAAGCCTTGTTACTCAAAGAATGAGGTGCATGAACCTGTGCATCATCTTGGAGTTTTTGAGAAATGAAGAATTGCAGGCCCCACCCCAGACCTACTGAATCATAATTTTCATTTTTACGAGACTTCCAGATGACTCATGTGCAAATTAGTCCCAGATAGCCTAGGTCCTGGTTGGAATGATCCAGTGTAAACTGGTAGATTAATAATGCAGAGAGTACAGACCATCAAAGGAGCTAAGTCCCTGGGAAGGAAAATTGTTCTGAGAGCATGTGGAGAAATTGTCATTTGGGGAAAGGTAGGAATAGGTGGGAAGAAGGGAATGCAGATGTAAGAGTTTTGAAGATTTGGTTAATGAGAAGGTGAAAGATTTCTCTCAGGTTAATTTTATACAGCAGACCTCAACTAATGTCAGAATTTCCTTAGTCAAGTATGTCAGAAAGAAAGCAAGCAAGGGAGTTGAAAACATGGCAAGAATTTTCAACATCATTTAAGCTAGACAAGGAGGCAGGTGAATACAGAAAGGGAATGAGGGACAAGAGAGAATGTGGTGGTTGGGTCAATGAAATGAAGAAATGGAGCTCTTTTAAAAGATTTTTCTTTGTTGAGACAGTTTTCTGGCTCTGTCACCCAAGCTGGAGCCTTCCAGGTTTAAGCCATTCTTCTGCCTCAGCCTTCTAAGTAGCTGGGACTACAGGCATCCACTAGCATGCCTGGCTAATTTTTGTATTTTTAGTAGAGATGGGGTTTTGTCATGTTGGCCAGGCTGGTCTCAAGCTCCTGACCATAAGTGGTCTTCCTGTGTCGGCCTCCCAAAGTGCTGGAATTACAGGTGTGAGCCACTGCATCCAGCTGAAATGGAGCTCTTAATGAGGCTGAGAATGCTGGAATTTCCTAGAATAAGTGAGCTTGAAATACAGGCAGTAGTGCTGTGAGAATGAGAGGCATGACATGGGAATTTTGGAGGTGATGACTTCTGGGCTGACAAGGTTAAGTATGATTATGACACTGAGTGATTCCATAGGAGTAGAGGTCAAGGAAATGAGAGGCCATGGTGGTGGTTTGGAACACTCACAGAAATTCATTTAGTGTTTTGCTTTGGAAACTTTAAACATAAAAAGTAGAGAGGACATAATAAACCTCCATGCCTGCATAATCCATCTTAGTAATATCAACTCATGGCCAATCTTCCTTTACCATTGGAAGGAAATCCAGACACCACATGTTTATATGTGTAAATATATCAGATGGGCATGTATTTTTTAAAAGGACTCTTTGAAAAACATCCACAATACATGATCAAATCTAAAACTAATAACCATAACCACACAGTGTTATCAAAGAGCCGATCTGTCATGTTAATTGTTGAAGTTGCTGGTCATTATGATGGGAATGTATGTAGAGATAAATATTGATAGCTGAGAGTTGATCCTCAGGCATGTGGAGGAGTGGTAGGGACAGCACCAGACAACAGCCTTAAAGAGAAGGGAAGATTTCAAGTCAGATACTCTAAGCCTCAAAGCTACAGTAAAATATTTCCTTCCCCAACTCCCCAGCCCCAAAGAGATGGACAGATGGTCTGGAAATAGCAATGAAATGTAAAAAGGCAGACTTGGAGTTTTATATTCTTACCCTGATATACAAGGAGTATAAGAGAAGAAATAGCTCCCCTGGAGAGGGTGTGTATTGGTCAGGTTCTCCAGAGGAAGAGAACCCATAGAATCTGTATAGATATATAACAGGGGATTTGTTATAGGAACTGGACACAATTATCAAGGCTGAAAAGTCCCATGATCTGCTAAGTGCAAGCTGGAGACCCAGGAAACCTGGTGGTATCATTCAGTCTTGGTCTGAAGATCTGAGAGCCGGGAAAACTGATGGTGTCATTCTGAATTTGAGGTCAAAGGCTTGAGAACCAGAGGTCCCATTCATGTAAGTCCTGGAGTTTGAAGGCCTGAGAACCAGAAGCTCCAGTGTTCAAGAACAGAAGATAGATGCCCCAGCTCAAGAAGGGCAGGCAAATTCACCCTTCCTCCACCTTTTTATTCTATCCCTGCTTACCAGATTGGATAATGTCCACCCACATTGGTGAGGGCGGATCCTCTTTACTCAGTCTGTGGATTTGAATGCTAATCCCTTCCAAAAACACTCTCACAGACCCACCCAGAAATGTTTCTGTGCATCCCTTAACCCAGTCAAGTTAACACCTAAAATGCAGCACAGGGTCAAAGGGAGAAGAGTGATCACAAGGGAGAGCTGTGTTTCGGGTGAATTCAGGAAGTGAAAGAAACATTTAGCAGAGACCGAATGTATGTGAATCTGCTGGTTGCAGATCTGAAGGCCACAGTGAAAAATATGGGTGTGGGCGTGGCAGGGGGGGGGCTGCAGAGGATTAAGTCATATTATGGGGGAGGGGTTCTGAAAAGTAGAGGTCCTGAGTAAGATGACAAAACATCCCAAGGCTGTTCCCAGTATGTATGTATCATCCTGATATGCAGTTTAGTGTATGTCCATGTTCAGACAATAAATCACATGATCTCACTAGACATACAGATTGACCAAAGAGGTTTGTTTTTGTGGCGGTAGCTAAGTGAGCAAGGATGCGTGACAGCATGGGGTTAGTCCTGGGACTCTGTTCTAACTCCAGTAGTCTTTCCCCGTGCCGTGCTGGGAGATGGTGCCTGGGGTGGTGTTTTCTCAACCAGTAAGTGCACTGGAGGTGAAGAATGCCAAACGTTTGATCTAGAAATTCCACAGTCAAGAATTTATCTTGGCCTGGGCCCAGTGGCTCGTGCCTGTAATCCCAGCACTTTGGGAGGTCAACATGGGAGAATTGCTTAAGCTCAGAAGTTTGGGACCAGCTTGGGCAACATAGTGAGACCCCCATCTCTACCAAAAAAAAAAAATAATAAAAATTAGCTGGGTGTGGTGGCATGCACCTATAGTCCTAGTGACACAGGAGGCTGAGGTGGGAGGATTGCTTGAGCTCCGAAGTTCAAGGTTGCAATGTGCCATGATTGCACTACTGCACTCCAGCCTGGGTGACAGAGTGAGACGTGTCTCTAAAAAAAACAAACAAAACCAACCAAACAACAACAAAAACTCCCTAAGGGGATCATCAACTGGGCAGATAAACTGTATTTACCAAAAAATTATTGCTCTAATATTGTTTATAACAAGCCAGACTTTTCAGGATAAATTAGAGAATAGTCATTGCTAAATGAAAAACCTCTACCCTTCTCCAAAGGAAAGAGAACAAACTACACAGAATTATCTATGAGTAGAATGTGTCTTAAATAACCTACCTGCAATTTTCAGCATCTGCCAGTAGATTTGAGACTCATATTTGAGTCCATGTAATATCTATCAAGGGAAGCTTAGGTAATATCAGTGAATTTAAAATGGATATCAATGTTTTGAAATTTTCTATTTTTCTCGAGTTAACTTTGTTAATATTTTTCTTCCTAGATAATTACAATTACACAGTTTTTCAGGTTTATTGGTATAAAATTGCTCAAACTACTCATGATTTCTAAATTTCTTATATTTTTATTTGTTCTCTCTCTTTTACTTAATCCTACTCTAGTTTTTGACCCTATTACTTTTTATTTTATATCTCATTCATTTGTATTTCTTTATTTCTGTTCTTATACTTTCCTTATGTTTATTTATTTATCTAGAGCTTTTTTTGTTTTTTTTTTAAAAGAGACAGTCTCTCTCTGTCACTCAGATTGAAATGTGGTGATGCTATCACAACTCATTGCAGCCTCAACCTCCCAGCTGGGTTCAAGTGATCCTCCCACCTCAGCCTCCAGAGTAATTGGGGCTACAGGTGCATGCCACCATGCCTAGCTAATTAAAAACAACTGGGGGCAGGAGGCTAGAGGTAGGGGGAGCCTCACTAGGTTGCTCAGGTTGATCTCTAACTCCCAGGGTCAAGCTGTCCTCTCACCTTGGCTTCCCAAAGTTCTGGAATTACAGCACGAGCCACCACACCCAGTCTTATCTAGCTGTTGAAATGTCTTCTTAATTCATTTCTTTCATGTCTTTTTTTTTTTTAAACAAGTGCATTTAAAGTTAGAAATTTATTAATGTAGCTATTTGAATCCCATATATTTTGATATACTATACTTTAATTATCATTCAGTTATAAGTTTTTTGTAATTCTCTTGTGGGAATCCTTTTGAAGTAAGTGTTTAGATTTGCCACCATATGAACAGTTTTAAAAACTGACTTTACTGGGCACGATGGCTGATACCTGTAATCCCAGCTCTTTGAGAGGCCAGGACTAGAGGATTGCTCCAGCCTGGGAATTCAAGACCAGCATGGGCAACATAGCAAGACCTCCATCTCCACAAAAATAAAAATTTGTTTTTTAAATGTTCAACTCTTTTATATATATATATATATATTTTTTTTTTTTTATTGCATTTTAGGTTTTGGGGTACATGTGAAGAACATGCAAGATTGTTGCATAGGTACCTACATGGCAATGTGGTTTGCTGCCTTCCTCCCCATCACCTCTATCTGGCATTTCTCCCTGTTATCCCTCCCCAACCTCCCTACCCCCTGCTGTCCCTCCCCTATTTCCCTCCAACAGATGCCAGTGTGTGATGCTCCCCTCCCTGTGTCCATGTGTTCTCATTGTTCAACACCTGCCTATGAGTAAGAACATGCGGTGTTTGATTTTCTGTTCTTGTGTCAGTTTGCTCTTGTGTCAGTTTGTTGAGAATGATGGTTTCCAGATTCACCCATGTCCCTGCAAAGGACATGGACTCATCGTTTTTTATGGCTGCATAGTATTCCATGGTGTATATGTGCCACATTTTCTTTGTCCAGTCTATCGTCGATGGGCATTTGGGTTGGTTCCAGGTCTCTGCTATTGTAAACAGTGTCACAGTGAACATACGTTTGCATGTGTCTTTATAATAGAATGATTTATAATCCTTTGGATTATATACCCAGTAATGGGATTGCTGGGTCAAATGGAATTTCTATTTCTAGGTCCTTGAGGAATCACCACACTGTCTTCCACTATGGTTGAACTAATTTACACTCCCACCAACAGTGTAAAAGTGTTCCTATTTCTCCACATCCTCTCCAGCATCTGTTTTCTCCAGATTTTTAAATGATCATCATTCTAACTGGTGTGAGATGCTATCTCAATGTGGTTTTGATTTATATTTCTCTAATGACCAGTGATGATAAGCATTTTTTCATATGTTTGTTGGCCTCATAAATGTCTTCTTTTGAAAAGTGTCCATGTCCTTTGCCCACTTTTGAATGGGTTTGTTTTTTTCTTGTAAATCTGCTAATATCCAGATTCTGGATATTAGCTCTTTGTCAGATGGGTAGATTGCAAAAATTTTTTCCCATTCTGTTGGTTGCTGGTTCACTCTAATGATTGTTTCTTTTTCTGTACAGAAGCTCTGGAGTTTAATTAGATCCCATTTGTCTATTTTGGCTTTTGTTGTCACTGCTTTTGTTGTTTTAGTCATGAAGTCCTTGCCTACGCCTATGTCCTGAATGGTTTTGCCTAGGTTTTCTTCTAGGGTTC
>CAUYLG010075610.1:0-29527 GCA_963573385.1 Cacajao melanocephalus
AGCCTGGTGACAGAGCAAGACTCTGTCTCAAAAAAAGAAAAAAGAATAGAGGACACTTCATCCAAACCAGAAAATTAAGATGTTGGTTATAATAAATATGATTTCCATTGTTATCATTATTATTTTAAAGACAAGCATAATCTCAGAAATCCACAGAAGTACTCATTGTAAAATGTTACTAAACATTACAGCAGAATGAAAAAATAATCCTTCTATGGGTAGAGGATGTTTTGCTTTGCAGAATACCTGGCTGATAGGAAAACGTGCTTCATTGTCTCGGGAGAAAGTGGAAAAAGTAATGCATTCAGGAGAAAAATAATACAAACGTATGCATAACTCACAGTTTTCAAGTCATATGAGGCTGGAGTAAAATTAAGGTTATTATAATAGTCTGCTATAACCATTCTCCAGTTTTGTCCCATTGATTTTGTAAGACATCTTACCATATTCATCCTCAAATCTGCATTTGTTTTCAACTCCCCCATCTCTTCTTCAGTACAAGTAAGGTAGCTTCTTCATTGGTTTCCTTGCATTCTTTCTCTCTTTTATTTATTCTCTTCTGCACTAGCAGTATGATTTTTTGGCAATACTAATCAAACATCTGCTAAATCTCTTCATGTTGCTTTTAAGGCAGAAATTCCCTGTATGGACTCCATAGCCTCCTTTGAGCCAATCTCTGTCTAACTCTCCATCTTCACCTGTTCACCTGGCCCTGAGCAACATCTTCAACTTCTTTCTTTCTCTCTCTCTTTTTCTTTCTTTCTTTCTTTCTTTCTGTCTTTCTTTCTTTCTTTCTTTCTTTCTTCTTTCTTTCTTTTCTTTCTTTCTTTTTTTTCTTTCTTTCTTTCTTCTTTCTTTCTCTCTCTCTCTCTCTCTCTCTCTCTCTCTCTCTTTCTTTCTTTCTTTTTCTTTCTTTCGAGTCTTGCTCTGTCACTCAGACTGGAGTGCAATGGTGCTATCTCAGCTCACTGTAACCCCGCCCTCTGGGTTCAAGCGATTCTCCTGACTCAGCCTCCCAAGTAGCTTGGATTGCAGGTGTGCACCACTGCATCTGGCTAGTTTTTGGATTTTTAGTAGAGATGGGATTTCACGATGTTGGCTAGGCTGGTCTTGAATTGCTGACCTCAGGTGATCTGCCCACTTCAGCCTCCCAAAGTGCTGGGATTACAGGTGTGAGCCACAGCACCCAGCCAGAAACATCTTTCATCACATCTTCTAAGCACCTTCTCCTCACCACCAGTGGGCCTCTGCCCACTGCTGCTTGTCTGTCTATATTTTCCTCCTACTTTCTCTTAACATCAATAACTCCTTTTTATCCTTAATATTTCTACTCCATTCTTATACCCTCAGAGAATCTTTCCCTGACACCCTTATTTGGTCAATAACTCCTATCACAGGATCTGAAAAGATGACATAAACTTTGCCATAAACTTACAAAGAACTTTTTTCATGGTTGTGCTTTACACATTTACAATTTTTCATTTACTTGGTGATTGTTTGATTAATGTCTGCTTTCCTCATCAAACCATTTAAGCTCAATGAAAAAGGACTCTGTCTTAATTAATTTATTTATTTTTCTCACCACTGTGACCCCAGGACCCAATATGGGGTCTGGTCCAATGTAAGTGCTTAGTACATATCTGCTGCTATTTGTTATTAATCATTATGTAGTGAACCCAGCTGATGCACTTCTGATGAACTGCTTAGCATTGGTCACTTGCTCTTTTCTCAAATTTGGCTCCTGCCATTTGTGCAGCAGCAAACCTGGCTAAGGCCCCCATCACCTGTGTCCCTGTGGTTCCTCTTCTGGGGACAAGAGTCAATCTTCAGCAATGGCCTCCATGGAGCCCCTGGTGCTGAGAACTGTGGCAGCAGCAGACTTAGCCTGACCCTATCAGATCCAGGAGGCTCCAGCTTCTCAAGAGCCTGTCTGGAGGGTTCAGGCAAAATAGCCAAGCACTGTGGAGAAGTTCACATCCTATGGGGTGAACTCGGACCAGTGAGACACAGAGACACAAAAGTGCTGGCAGAGAAATAGCTCATTCTTCGTGCCTCTGAGGCAGTGAAACACACTAGTTCCATTCTATTTTTCCAGGGACATCTCCCATGACCAATATATTTTTGTCTGAAACTTGGAACAGCTTAGTAATGCTAAGCTTGTATTTTTCCTTCTTCCTTCTCTGTCTTCCCTTTTGTTCCTTTCTCTTGTGGCCAGGCATTGCACTACTCAGACATTAAGATTTGCCTCAGGCTATTTTCCAGGAACCTCAGGCTTAGATCATTTTCCTTATTGTTTTAAATATTATCATATTCTTCCCTAGGGGCATCACCCTAAGCAATCAGAACATATTGGATCTCATTCATGCATTTATCAGCTAAAGGTTTATTGAAGCCACACTGGGAGACAGACTTTGTTCCAGGCCTCTTAGTTACCAAAATATACAGAAAGTTATTCCTAAACTTCAGCAGGTCACTTTTAAGCTTAAAAAAAAAAAAAAAAAAGAAGAAGAAGCAGACATGTAAATAAGCAATCTGGGGATTATAGTATGTATTCAATAAAGAAGTAACCAGTAACTTTGTCAGAAGGGTTTTTCCACAAGATGCTCACATGTAAGATAAATCCTAAAGGAGGAGATGGGCTTTTCTCAAAACATAAGGTGAGTCAGAGAGAAGCAAAGTAGGGAGACTCTCCAGGTAGAGCGAGGAACAGATACGCATGTGAAAGTGAGGAAGATCATGGCACATCCGGGGAAACTGCAACAGTTTCCTTGAATGAAATGAAGTTGGGGAGGACTTTAGTCTTAAAGCCACGAAGAAACATCATTTTTACATTGTGGTCTGGAAACCACATTTCTGAGAAACACAGTCAAGAAGGTCCAGAATAAAATGGAGAAAATGACTGAGAGGGCCTGGTATAAATAAGCTTTGTTTATTTATTCCCTGTTGCAATTTGTAGAAGGGTTTCAGGCACACTGAACTGCCTACATTCTGAAATAGGAAGAGTGAGAGTTGATATAATCATAAAACATGACATTTTAGATCAGGCAGGACATGCAGAGAGGCTGCTGTTCCTAGAAACTTTGAGAGTTAAGTGGTAAATATAGCATAATTGATACCCAAATTAGGTCTGTTTTTGATAAGTCCGTCTTCTGCAGGGCACAAGTTTTTTCAATAATCAGGTAATGGAATGAATACGTTTCATGAATAAACTAAAATTTTTATTTCACAAATGAAAATATTTCACTTTGCAATTCCTACTGTGTTATTGTTTGACATTTTAAACAGAAATAAACTTTTCTCATTGCCACATAGAATGATAGAATGGAAGCAGCTCAGACATTTTTTCTTTATTTTTGCCATCACTGTGCTTTCATTGTTTATTTTTCAACTGTTAGTTAAATATAAAAATATATATCACAGAGGTTGGAGATACAAACTACACGTGTACCTGAAGTGAGTCCAAATAATTCCTAATTGTTACATTCTTAATTCTGTATTGGTTTACTCTCTAAACCATTATGTGCTGCTGGTCCTGCCTGTGTAAGGGATCTACTCTAGAATTGAGAGTCCTCTGATTAACTTTATCTTTTATTAATGGACAATAAGCATGTGCCAATTTAAACTTACACACCAGTAAAATTCAACATTAATAGCAGCAATTGTTTAAGATTTGAACAACAAATAATTTGGGGAAAGATGTATTTTCTCCCTGAAATCATTTAGAATTGCCAGTGCTTGGTGACTGATGTTTGGCCAGGTGTATTATTGTTCTCAAGTTCTTTAAGACAATGCACTTTCTTATTGCCCACACCCAGAACAGACTGCCCCCTGGTTCTACCCTGGGTGCCGCTAGAACTTAAGTGCATAAATTCTGGAGCTAAACAAATTGGTCTAAATTCTGCCTCCTCCATTTCCTGCTAGGTGTACAATCTTCAGAAAGTTGATTAACCTCTTAGTGCCCTGGTTTCTTCATTGAAAAATATACCTACAGTAGCAACTGCCTCATAAATTGTAATGACGGTTGCATAAGTTAATATGTAAAGTGCTTAGATAAGTGTCTAAAGAATAATAAACACGAATACACATTAGCTAATTAGATAATCTGGTTAAAGAAGGTAAAGTGAGGTGTGGTGGGGAGAACTGAGCTGATAGCAGAGTCAGGACTAAAACTTAAATCTGCCCCATTTTAATTCACTTCCCTGATCTCGAAACAAAATCGATTAATGGGATTATGTTGACAAAATGAATGACTTCTCAACAGGACTGGAAGACTCAGAACATTAAAGGGTGAGAAAACTTGTTTTGGAAATTGGTTTATGCAACTCTCAAATACTAGTTTTGCAATGCTGAACCAGGTACCTAAGCCTCTCTGACTCGGTTTGACATGAGGTTCTATTGTAAGGAAAATCATATAATACATGATGATAATTAATAGATAATAGAACCTGATAATAGAACAATTGTTCATGTGAGATGACACTCCACTACAAGGTTAGACTATGAACATTAGCTTTTATCAATTACACTTGATAAAATCACAAACATACTAATTACTGAAATTACTTAATATAACTTGGCATTGGTTTAGGAGAGAAAACAGACATTCTCATCTACCAGTTGTAAACTGGCTCAAACCTACTGAAGAATAGTTTATGAATATAAAGCAAATCCTTAAAAATGTGTATAGCATTGCACCAAAGATGTAGCTTCCAGGTACAGTATTTATCCTGTCAACTTAGAGCCTCTACTTAACATACTTATATTCTGGCACATACATCCTTGTCACCATTTCTGATCACTATCAGGATCAGAAATAATACAAATAATGAATAAATAAATAAAAATAAATAAAATGAAATAATACATCTACAACAGCCACTGTCTGCACCTGTTTGCTTCTCAAAAATCTATGATTTATTACTATTATTATTATACATGGATGCTGCCCAGTAGAAATATAACGTGAGCTACAAATGCAAGCCACATATGCAATTTTGAATTTCTAGTGACTATGTTACAAAAAATAAAAATAAACAGGTGAAATACATTTTAATAACATTTTAACTCAATCTAGCCAAATAGTATCAATGTTCATTAATTAATATAAAAATTAATAATGAGATATTTTCCTTTTTTACTTGAAAACAGTATGTATTGAAATCCAGTGGGTATTTTATGCTAGAACATACCTCAATTTGAACCAGTCATACTGCAAATATCCAATAGGCAGAGATGACTAACAGCTATTATTTCAGATGGTGCAGGTATACAGTTACTCTAACAAGCGGCATGAACTGAGGCTATAAAGAGGTATCAAAGACTTCTGATGATGCCTTGTACCACATTTATAGTTTGAATAGTCAAGTGAAATCAGGGATGTCTGAGGGAGTTCATGAACCTTGAATTATTTGACCTAATATAAAGAAATAAACATATATCCTTATGTTAGACATATATTCTTATATCCTCATGTGTAAGGATATCTGTTATTTCAATGATGTAATAATGATTTTTGTAAATGTCCGCATAGAATCTAGTGGAAGACAACAAAATTGGAAACATACTTCTTCCTGAAGAACAGATATTCTTCCTCCATTGGTCAGATTTTGAGACATACGTATCTACTGAGGTTGATTGCATTGTCCTTTCTACCTTGCCAACCAGGAAGGTTATAGCTAAGTTGGGCATTCTACTATAATGGTTATCATTAGCCAAAGTTTTTTCTATTTGCACTCCTCTTGGCTCTTGGTTTTTGTCCTAATTAATTTTGCCTAATTAATGTTCTCATAGTTATTTATTGAAAATTATTTGAAGAGAATACATATACATATAAATGAATAAGTAAGTAAAACTTCCTTAAATGCATTCGTTAGTACCTCATTCACACAGAACATTGGGCTGGGTGAATGGCATCTTTATATGAGACATGAGTTAGAGTTTAATATTCTTATAATAGTAATTAAACTTCAAACTATAGATTCAGAGACTGTCACAGACTGGAAGGGTTGAGAGATTATCCCTTTTGATTAATAGAGTCCTAGAGAAGTTTAGTAACCTTCTTAAAGGCTTCAAAATGGCTAATGGCAGTCTTGGCCTTTAAGGCCTTCTTTCTAATATATTACCTTCCTTTAAATCCATTTCAATAAGATTCCAATGAGCAAATCATTTCTTAATGGGTGGGCAGAGGCTGGGGCAATTTAAAACTTGACATTAGCTGGTGTGTCAGACATAAACTAATAATGTATTATTTATTATTTGCTAAGGACAAACTATGCTGGACCTGACCAATCCATCCTGTAAAGGAGTCTGCATTATCTGTTCCTGATAATAGAACAATTATTCACGAGAGATGACACTCTACTGCAAGGTTAGACTATGAACATTAGCTTTTATCAACTACACTTGATAAAATCACAAACATACTAATTACTGAAATTACTTAATATAATTTGGCATTGGTTTAGGAGAGAAAACAGACATTCTCATCTACCAGTTGTTAATTGTCTCAAACCTACTGAAGCGTAGTTTATGAGTATAAAGCAAATCCTTTAAAATGTGTATAGCATTGTACCAAAGATGTAGCTTCCAGGTACAGTATTTATCCTGTCAACTTAGTGCCTCTGCTTACATATTTGTATTATAACACAGGCATCCTTGTTCCCATTTCTGATCCCTATCAGGGCCTGGAAAGTAGGATAGGTCCAATTATGCCCATTTTACAGATTAAGAAACCAAGAATTGGCAAATTCAAGTAACTGCCTTGTAGTCACACAACTAAGAGCTTGGACTCAAATTCGAATCTGTCTCCAAATCCAGTACTTTGAAGACTATGGTGAGTTCTAGAGTTGTAAAAAATTTTCTACTGTAGCTTATATTAAGGTTTCCAGATAAAATACAGGACACCCACTTAAATTTCTTTCATATAAGCAATAAATAGCTTTTAGCTTAATTATATTTACAGCATTGCATGTATGTCCATGCAATAGTTGGTCCACCCTTACATTAAAATTTCATTTTTGCTTATCTCGAATTCAAATTTAACCAGGTGTCCTGTATTTTTTATTTGCTAAATCTGGCAGCCCCATTCTGTGGGTATCAAGGTCCCAGGCTTGAATATAAACAGGACAAGGATAGTAGAAAGTACAAAGCTGCTCAACCACAGTCTTGACCCAACAAAAGACACCAGAAATTGTCTAAGGTTGTAGAGGCTGCAAATAGACTGCTTACCTAAGACAGAACCTTCATCCAGACAGACAGGGAATGCAATGTGTATCTTATGTTTTGTAATAATACAAAATAAACTCCCGTCTCCCCAGAGGGAAATATTTAAATTGTTTAAGAGTTAATCATTGGTACCAAATACGAAAAAAAGAAAATACATTCATTCTTACACAAAATATTTTGAGGAAAGAAAAACGAGAGTCAAACACTTAGTGAAGAGAATACATGTTGGCGATGGGGAGACAGTATGAATGACTCTATAGATCACAGTGAATTCATTGACTGGATATAAATTTGGAAAGGAGGGGTGGAAGATAAAGGGTAGTAGAATGTAAACCAGTCATTATTATAATTGTTTGAAAAAAATGAACAAACACTATGTAGATGTAAAACCTGGCCAGGTTTCCTAGAAACACATCTGATATATATTCAGGAGGCTTATTGGGAGTATACCACGAGGAAGTGAGGAAAGGCAGGATTGGGTAGCTGGAAAAGTCTAATTGAATGCAGTTAACACAGATAACTCAGCCAAAAGCATGCGGGGCTCTGATGTTAGGATGCTCTTCAGGGTTGTCCCAACAGGCAACGGGCCTGGGTTTTGTACCTCTGCATAGACTGGTCATTAGATGAGGGCTTCCCTGGAGTGGGGATGTAACCTTGGGGGTAGCTCATTCCTGTGGCTGGAGGCAATTCCTAGAGAGGAGCAAAGTGGTGATTCTCCATTAGGCAGCACTCTTGGCAGCTGGGGAGATGAATGTGTCAGTCTTGAAGAAGACGTGGGTGGCACATCATAGCATCCACCATAACCCACTGCTTGCTCTGTTCAAATCTGCTTGTTGCTTATGTTAAGCTTAGCCCATCTGAGACCAACTTCTCCAGGATCCTGGATTGTGTCTTTCTTGGTAAAAATTATAAGAAAAAGTTAGCAGGATAATGTATAACCCTTGCTTTTGTAGCTGGCCTTGGAGCTGTAACTGAATCACATTATTTTCCTTGTCAATCTAGTTTCTCTTCACCATTGGCTACTACCCTACTCAATTAGTGGCACAGATTCTCATCTCTGAGCATTGCTCTTCTCAGCCTGTGACTTTATTTCTTGACTACTGACCATCAAGATTAGGCAAAGATCACCAAGGGACAGTCTGTGGGCCACCTGAGTATTAAACTCTTTCTTTCCTATGCCAGTTATGAAACAAGGGGATCTGGAACAAGTAATGAAGGTCACTTACTTAAATCCTCTAAATAAGCCATTAGTTACCCCTGTCAGGATAGTACGTCTTTCCTTGCTTGCTTCTGTCTTGTCAAAATAAGTCTGAAGTAATCAGACGGCAGCCATGGTCTATGTCTCCTGGTGGGGAATTTGCGATTATGACTTGGACAAAGTGGGTGACTGATGGGTAGGGTGGGCTCTTGTGGGTATGGCAAGCTCTCAGGTGTAGTGACCTGGGGACAGGGACACTTCTATTCCATCTAGGCCAGGCTATAGAGTTTGGGGACGCACATGACAGCCACGTTGCTTTTCTTAGTCATTTATTTGTTTTGGATTGAGAGCATGCCTGGCAACTGAAGACTATAAAAATAGATGACAAATCTTTGAGAATGGATGACAAGAATTGATAAGAGACTCAAGACTTCAAAGAAGCATGAGATAAGGGACTCATGACTTCAGTCAGGGAATTTTCCAACTCTGCCACAGTAATGAAAATGTAATCAAGAAACTATAGTAGATATGAATCCAGCGACAGTGGTAGGCAATTTGGAGAAAGGCTGTAGCATGAGAATTATCCTAATGTCCCAGAAAGAGCAAAGGCTGTGAAGTCAAACAGATCCCGGTATGAAGCTCAGCTCTGCTGTCAACCAGCTTTCAGGCCTTCTCAGAGCTGTAACAAGGGGCTATAAATAGATTTTACACATCACTATGCTTGTTCACCAAATTATTAGTTTAGAGATAATGTATGTAAAATGTACATCCTAGCTTCTGGCCACTCCTGCCCAATAAATACTTGTCCACTGTCCATTTAATTTGAATTATGCAGACAGCCTTTGAGACACACATGCATTAGAACAATTAGAAAAATTCTTGTTTAGAAAATCAAAGGAGACAGGAACAAGAGCAAGAGGAGAGCAAGCCTTCCCCAGGTTATCATATATGATCGTTGAATATGTTCAATACAAAAATGGCAGAAGAAAATAATATAGCTCAGACCCAAAGTAGTAAACATACAGGCTTTGATGAAATCATGAACAATTCATCATGAGGCTGCTGCCGATGCAAGTTTGAAGCAAGTGCAAGCATTGCAGGTGCCAGCGTCACATGGGGAAGTGAAGAAGAGTGTGAGATATGCATTTTATTGAAATTAAAGTTGAATGTAGTATGACAGCTTGCCTTTTATGGCTGTTCATTTAAAACTAGGAAAGATCAGAACCAGTAACTAGGTCTTGGTCTTTGGACCAAAACAATTAATTTTTAGAAAACAAAACAAAACAAAGAACAAATCCACTATTTTGGCTCATTTAATTTTATGAAGAAGGTGTGGTTCCCTTAGTTTTAATGATGAAAAACAATGGAGAAATAGATAAGAAAAGTAGAATTTCAAACATTGCACAGTGAGGGTGAGATTTGAACTCCCAAAGGCTGTGTTAAATCCGCTATTTCATGCTTATTCATTCCATGCCCAGGCTGTTCCTCTGTGATAAGTTATTTTTATGAAGTATTTAAGAAATATTTTCACATTGTTTTACAGACTGAATGTTTGTGTCCTCCTCAAATTTATTTGTTGAAATTTAATCCCCAGAGTAATGATATTTGGAGGTAGTGCCTTTGGGACGTAATCAGGTGATGGAACTGGAGATCTCATGAAAGGGATTAGTGTACTTATACCAGGGACCCAAGGGATCCCAGCTGTCTCTTCCACCATGTGAAGACACAGGAAGAAGTCTTCATCTATGAATCTGAAAGCTGGTGCTCACCAGACTCCAAGTTTGCTGGCATCTTGATATTGGACTTCTCAGCTTCCAGAAGTCTGAGAAATAAATGTTTATTATTTAAGCTACCCAGTCTATGGTAATTTGTGATGGCAACTCTGGCTGATTAAAACACAGTGATTTTCGGAATATTTGTAATGTTGACTTAGTGAAAGCAGTTAATACATGTGTTGTACCATGAACGAAAGAAATAACCTGCAGATCATATTCTTCAAATAATAATCTATCAGTCAATAACCATGAGTTAAGTGTCTACCATGCTGAACATGTGTTACATATATGATAATTTTTTCTGCTCCTATGTCATGTTCTAACAGCTGTCCTGGTTAAACATGAAAGCTAACAATTTCTATTTTCCACACACACTCTTCTTAAACTTTTTTCCAAATTATCCTCACAATACTTTTTGTGAATAGTTCCTAATTTAAATTAGTTGCTCATTTCACCGACAATTCCATTGCATAGTCACCATTGTTTTTTCCAGTTCCTTTATTATTCCCATTCTCATTTCAGCCTTCTTTATCTTCCACTGCTATTATTTACCTTTCTGATGATTTTTAGTGATAGTACCAAATACATTCAAAAGAAAAATTTCCTACACAGTGCTTGGGAGAGGCCTCTGTTTTTATTTGCTTTCTTTCTTTACCTCTGAACTTTAGACTTATTTTTGATGCTTTCTATGTGTTAGAAACTAGAAAAACAAAGATGGATCAGAGATTTTTGTCTTCTGTGGACTCATAGTATAGACGGTGAGATGTTGAAGACATGTTTCAAACACCCATAAGTGCTGTAATCAAAGTGAGATCCAAGTATTGATGGAACACTCAGTGCTCATTTGACTCTGCCAGGGAGTCAGGAAGTACATTCCTGAGAAAGTGATATTTGAGCACAGTCTTGAAGACTGGTAGGCCTTTTCCTCATTGAGCAGTTGAGAGGGAAGAGCACTTTTGTGTGCTTGGGGATTAGTAGAAAACTTTGGCTTGGTTGGAGAGACAGTACCTGTATCCACTGGGGTAGAAGCAGAAGATGGTAAAGTGAGCTATAGAAGATGGGACCAGCCTAGATAACTGGAATGGAATCCCACTTTCAAGGGGAAAACATATAAAATGGACCATAGGATCAATGGACAATAGGATGGGAGGTTTTGTAGAGGCAGGAGATCAGGCTCGAAGATAAGTTCATGGTCATGAAAGACTTTATGTAACATGCTAAAGACTTTGTCTTTTATCCCCTGTGCAGTGGTAGATCCTGATAGCTTTTTTTCAGGGAATGGACTTAGATTCATTTTGTTGATTGTGGAGAATAAATTGGAGGAAAGAAGTTAAAAGGAAGAAGAATAGTTAAGCAGCTATTTAAGTACTTCAGTTGAAAGATAATGAATGTCTGGATATAGATGTGAGGAAAGAAAAAAAACCAGTGTCCTTGCTTTATCAGATCTTGCTGCATATCTTTGAGGAACACAAAATATAACAATCATATGAGTAACAATACTTTACATTTTTGTAGTGCCTTAAAAGAACAACTGCGACATGAAGTCACATATTTGTTGAGAGCATACTATGTGGCAGCCACTTTGTGTTAGGTATTGGGTATGGTTTACCTCAATTTAATTTTGTTCTCCCAACAGACTTATAAAAGAGGTAGAACACATATGCTTCCCATTATGCAAGAAGGAAGCAGGTCTGAGAGTCTAATGGATTCTCAAGTCTGTGCTGCCAAGGAACAACAGAATCTTTAGGTGATCAGAACTTCATACTCCTGTTCTTGGAGGTGTTCCTTTCCAGGATACTGGGATTAACTCAGCATATGTCACATATGTTAAATGAATGAGGTATATGCAGCCCATACTGAATGATTTCAGAGGCCCTTGGCTTAAGTTTTGAAAGCTGTAGGCTGGACTCCAAGAAGTAGAAGAATGAGGGCTGAACATTCCCAGTGGTAAAGAAGTATAACTATTCAAGTTCCCCTGTAATTCCTCAGATGACATATTAGTCAATCAAATATTTATTTCACCTCCTCTGTGTTCCAGGAGCTGTGATAGGGTCAAAAGATTTCAGCATGCATGTGGCCATAGATTGTCTGAGAAAGAAGCCATCCATTAGAGTTAACAGATTGTGGTCTCAGAAATTATTAAACCTGGGCTTGAATTCTGACACCAACACTACATAGCTGTGTGGCTTTGGAAGTGTCATTTAACCTCTCAAATCCTCAGCTTCCCCACCTATACAACTGAATCAGAAGTATGCAAATTGCAATGTTGCTGTAAAAATTGTCATTTACATACTAATGTGCTTTGTACAGTATAGAACCAGAAGAAGGTACAAAATCTATGGTAGTAGTTTACTATTATTATTATTATTATTATTATTATTATGTGTCTTTTGATCAGGAAGGAGCATGGAGAGGGATGACAGTGTGAATCCTTCAGAAATCAGGAGGTGGAAAAACAGAAGTCTGATTCCCTGGGGAGTCTGCTAGAAGGTCTAGAAGCATGCGGTGGTGATGCTGGCAGGGGTCTTGACAGCTAACTAGGGCCTTTGTTCTTATTGTTCTTTTTAAAAAGCCTGGTCCTTATAGTGCTTGCAGTCTCTGACTCCAATATTGAGGGCAGAGGAAGCTCCTGAGTAGCCCATAAATATCCATTTTACTCTGCCATTTCAGATTCTGCTTCTTAAATATGATACAGTCCTTGCTACCTATTTGTTTACATTCCTTTGGTTTACTTTGTGTTCGCAGAGGCCTCCAGCAGGGACCACCCTGGGCACACAAACAGCTAGAAGTTCAAAACCGAAATAACTTTATCTGCCTCAGTGCTGACACCTGCACAATGCACTTTGCATAACTTTGAGAAGTGACCCTGCTGTGTGCTATTGGCAAAGGGATTGGAGGCAGAATGTTTGCTTCATGAGACCCAGGACAATGTAATTTAGAAAGTTCCCAATAGCATGGACCCTTTAGTGCGCCATGCCACTGCCACATTTAGTTACTGGAGTCCCCGTGGCTGCATAGGACTGCTTTCCCACACTGATGCCAGTGATCACACATACTTTCTTTTTCAAAATGAATATTGCTGTATTGCTCTGTGTAACCATAACAATGGTACTACCCCATTGCAATAACTTTAGAGAATATAGAAAATTATAAAGAAATAAAAAAGTTTTTTGAATTCTGGAGTCAGGCTTCCAGGGGTTGAATCTTCAGGTGAAATATTGCACTAAACTCTTTAGAATAATGTTGGGTTCTAAATAAATGTTAGCTATTATTGCTGCTGTGCTGGTACACTTACCCTTCTATTCATGTATTTTAAAGTGTAGTTTTAGATGTAAATAAATCATATTAATTGTGCCATTTTGAAGCTCCTTTTTAAAAAATGTAGCACATTGTTGGATATGTTTTCTTGTCTATATATAAAGTCACCATTATCATTTAAAAATGCACAATGGGTAAGAATGTGGCTTGCACAGACTGATGGTCTGAATTTAAACTCTGCACTGCTACTTACCAACTCTGTCGCCTGAATGGGCAAGTCATTTAACTTCTCTCTTCCTCAGTTTCCTCATGTGTAAAATGAGGATTAATAATTAATACCCACCTCATAGAATTATTATGAGGATAAAGTAAGTAAATATTCATTTGTAAAGAACTTAGAACACAGAAAGCTTATATAAAGATTTATTTTAAAAAAGAGAGAGAGAAGAAAGTGCAGTAAGGAATATTGGATGTTTTGCCTCCCCAATGTCTCTTCGCAGCTCTGCTAGTAACAGAGGCCTCTTCCCTGCAGGACACTGTCCTCCACCCATCTGTTCACAGAGGGATCCTGGGACCAGGATAAGAAATTCCCAGTAGCAGAGTTATGAGTCCAGAGTTGACCTACAAAAGGAACTGTTTCCTGTGGTTCGGCTTCACAGATGCCAGACCAGGATCTTCCCTTAGGCTTTTCTGCAGGATCTGCAGGAAAAGGCTGCTGCTCTCTGATAGCAACATTTCATATCCTCACTTGAACTCATTTCCTTTTTACCCCAACCTACTCCACCCACAGCCTTCCCCATCTCTATCCTCGTAGTTTCTCAAAGAACTTGACCCCTTTTCCTCACACGAAACAAACAATCTGTCCACAAATTTTGTTGTAAGTTTCTTCAAACGTACCCAGAGTCCAACCACACTCACTATGTCCTCTGATGGCACCCCGGGTAGACCCACGGCCTTTTCCCACTGGGAGAGCTGCAGAGATGCTCCGTTACTGTCCTTGCTCCCTGCCTGGGAAAAAAAAAATATATGGTGATCCTTTAAACAAGTAAAGAGATCACGTTCCTCTTCTACTCAAAGTCCTGCAGTGACTCCCTGTTTCTCCCAGGGTAAAAACCAATGCCCTTACAATGGTCTGCAGAAGCCTATCTAATTTGATTCCTTGCAATCTCTTCTGTAACTTTCCCTCAATCTCACTTCACTCTAGCCCTAGAGGCCTTCAGAGGTTCTCAGAACACAGCAGCCATGAACCTATACTGGAACTTTGACCTCTAGCCATTGGCTTTACCTGGAATGGTCTTTCCCCAGTATTTGCTTGGCTAATTTATTATCTCCTCCAAGTTTTTACTCAAGGTTTATCTACTCTGCAAGGCATACAGTAAGCAGCCAATTGTTTAACACTGTAATTTATGCATAAATTGCAATCTATTTAGATATTCTATTTGTGTTCTAACAGCATTTATCATCGTCTATCATTCTACATAGTTTACTTGTTCAGCATCGACTCCCTCACCCCATCACAAACTATAAAACACAAGCATTTTGGGACAGAATTACCTTTTCTATTTTGTTCATTAATGTGTCTTAAGAACCTCAACCACTGCCTGACATATAATAGGTGTACAATAAACATTTATTAAATTAATCACTTGAATTCATAGTTTATCAGTACCTGAAACCAGATCTGCTGTCGGAATTTTTGGTTACATAAACAATAAATTACTTATTTTATCTTAGCTAGTAGTAATGTAACTAATAATTTACCTTAGAATTAGTATACTATTAGTATTAGATACTTAGCATCTTAGTAACTAGTAATTGATCTTAGCTAGTAATGACATTCTGTCCATTCTGTCACTTTCAAGTGAAAGAGATTAAGACAAAGTGGTGTATATACGTACAGTGTTTTTGCCCTTGATATCCTATTGACATTTATGTGATTTCCAAATATCTTCATAATAAATTATAGTTCATAAATATTCATGCAAATATAAATTTGTAAGTAGCCCAAAACTATTTTTTTCTAAGGACAAATTCTTTCCAATAAAAACTGTAGAAGTAAAATTTTTAGATCAAAGATTTTTGAAATACATTGCCAAATTGCACTCTAGAATGAATTTTCTAATTTATAATTGTAGCCAGCAATAGATTGGGGTATTCTTTTCCTCACACTCTGGTCAAAATCAAGAGGAGAAAAGTAATATCTCATTGTGGTTTAAATTTGAATTTCCTTCATAAGTAATGAGAATAAGTATTTTTTAATGTTTATAATAATTTAACTTTTTATTACCATATTCTTTGCCTGTTTTTAAAATCTATTCAGAATTTGAATAATGAAACCATTCCTTCATGCCAGCAGTTCCATTTCAGAGGGTCATATCTGTGTGTGAACATTTCTGTCTAGGAGGATAATTTAGTAATAGCACTCCCCCCACCCCCCCCACCAAATCTTGGGATTTCCTTCCAGAAGGCTTATACTGATGCTTACATGTCAAGATCAAGCAGATTTAGAGTGCAGATTTTGATCAAGCCTCTTTGTAGTGGTCACGGAACTTTGGTTATTCATAAGGAAATTCATCTTGGATGGGCTCAAGGAATTTACTGAATACCATTAGAGATCATAAATAAGACAAAGATAAAGTAAAACCAGAAAATTACCAACCAGAATCTTTTCCTCACCCACCCTTGTTTGTTTATGTGTGTTCACTTCTCCTTTCTCACCTTTTCTGCTTTACTGCTCTAGACTGTAGAGAAAAGATTCTCTCTCTCTTTTACTTTCTCAATCTCTGTCTCTCTTTCTGTGTGTGTGCGTTTCTATTTCTATCTCCTTTCATTCTCCCTCTCTCATTTTGTGTTATGGGCTGACTTGTGACCTCTCAAAACTCATATGTTGAAGCTCATAACCCCTACTTACTACCTATGCATTATATTTGGAAATAGGTCCTTTTAATAAAATGATTAAGTGAAATTGTTTAACTTAACAACTAATAAATCCCTCTTTTTTCTTCTCTTTTTTCTCCCTTCCTTCCTTTCTCTTTCTATCTCTTACCTCCTCTTCTCTTTTTTATGTTACAGTTTGAAAAATCCCTGTTTGTACCACATTGGGTTGCATACTCAATCATTAGAGCCAAAGTTTGAGGTATCAAAAATTTCCACTGAAACCACAGATTTAAAGTCAGATAGGGGAATGATGAACAACTTCTTCTACACACTCCAGAAGGGGGCAAGCCTTCCTTAAAATGGGAGAGGAGGGCTGGACAGAGGCATGTCCACTAGACTCTTGGAGGCTACGTCAAAGGCAGCCTCTGATTTGATAGACAAAGGATAATGAGAGTTTTTTCAAAGCCAAAGGCAAGTATTCTAAACCTGAGGATGAAATGTAATACCAATTAAGAGTGTCCAAGTGTAGTAAGAACAAAATGAAACAAGCAAACAAATAAATAAACACCATCCAGGGAGTCAGCCTGAAGGTGGCATGAACAAATGGACATGTTTTGCTGCACAATTATTTACCTGCATGGGCATATTTGACAGTACAGCCGTAAGAGTGAAAATATCATATCCTGATAATAGCCCTACACTTGATGTTGGAAACCAGGGTTGAAGAACTTACTTTGTCTTTTACTATTTTGAGTATCGTAAGTAAGTTATTTAAAATCTATGAGCTTCTAATACCTTGGATTTGTAAACCAAAAAGTATCTGAGACAGGTCTCAATCAATTTAGTTTATTTTGTCAAGGTTAAGGATATGCCTGGAAAAAATAAACATGGAATCACAGAAAAAATATGTGGCCTGTACCTTTCTCCAAAGATGATTTTGAGGGCTTCAGTATTTCAAGGGGAGAAATAGGCTGTAGGAGAAAGAGGGAGGGTATGAAAATCCACATGTTGCAAGAGAAAAGGAGCAGGTAGGGGAATAGATAATTATGTATCCCTCTCGTGCTCAGTAAATCTGGCACTTTACATAAGATAAGGTGAACATACATTCTACCTGTGGAGATAGTTAACCTTTTATCTGTAGCATCAAAAGAACAGGCAGCTTATTAAATGACTCAGCTTTCAGCTTAATTTTTTTCTTTTGGCATAGTGAATTGGGGTCCTGAGTTTTTATTTTTCTTTCATAGATTCAAAATGGAAGAGGTAATTCACCTTGTCTGTGATAAATGATACATAATAACTGTTCAGTAAATAAATGTCTGACATCAAGCATTGCGACGTAATACCTTGCAATATATATTTATAAACTAAGTACTCTAACATAATCAAATATTATTCTCATTTGCAGTAATCATTCAGATCCCTAGGACTTAAGAAAAATCCAGAGATGTGGGGAAAAGACTCTAAGCTTATCTATTTATTTTTAGTATGAAACACATTGTATCTATTTAAGTCTGTCCTAAAAAGCATGGCACCTCAAAATTTTGTGAAATGGTGAGGTACGTATTATTTGTGCCTACCAGTACTCAGTTTTTCCTTTTTTTTTTTTTTTCTTCGTCATTTTGGTAACTGGACTTTCCAATCCCCTTGCAGTTGGGCAGATTCATGTAACAAGCTCTGACCAATGAATCCAGAAGGAGAGTGGCTGTGCTGCTTCTATGTGGAGATTGTGAGAAGCCCCCTAACAATTCTCATACTCAACTTACTAACTTTATGGTGGTGATACAGTTTGAATGTATCCACCAAAAATTCACGTGTTAGAACCTTAATTTCTTATGGCAGCAGTGTTAGGAGGTGGAGCCTAGTGGGAGGTGCTTTGGTTGTGTGGCCTGCACTCTCATGAATGGATTAATGTGGTTCTTATAGGAGTAAGCTAGTTTTTGTGGGAGAGAGTTAGTTATCATGAGAGCAAGTTGTTATAAAAAGCAAGCTTGGCTTTCTCTCTGGCCATGTGATATCTCTCACCATGTTATAAAGCAGCAGGAGGCCTGTCTGATGCTCGCACTATGCTCTTGGACCTCCCAGCATCAGGACCATGAGCCAAAATAAACCTTTATGCTTTATCAATTACCTAGTCTGTGGTATTCTGCTATAGCAACAGAAATGGACTAAGACAAATGGTATTCACTGATAAAGTTTAATATTGATTTGGCAGAGCCCTGAAGAGTTTTCCCAACTCAGGCTAGCATTGTAAAAATAAGCTTTTGCTCCTTAAAGTCTCAGGTTTGGGAGTTTTTCTTAAGGTAACACATGTAGGCAATGCTCAGAATGCAGGAAGCTTGACACGCCAGTGCTGAAGTACTCTTCCGTGACTCCTGATATCAGACCGCAGTTAGAGCCTCTTTTGTTCATCCAAAATACATCTTGACCCCTGCAATTCTTTGCTAAGGTGTGACTTTCCCTGCTAAAATCTGTTCCTGGATGACAATTGTTTTGAATTTGCAAAAACACGAAGTTTACTTAAAGTAAAATCGTAATGGTACTTTGTTTCTTTCTAATATGCTGTTTCCATTCTTTTAGTGTACTTCAGAAAAGTTTATGATAATCAGTATCTCTCTCTCCCTACTTCAGAATGATGCAAAGACTTTAGAATTCTTTAACTCTTCCAATCTCTCACCAATCACCTTATGTGTTGATTTTTTATTATTAATTTCCACTTGTTTTGATACTTTTAAGTTAATCAAAACCATTGTTCTCTGATTTTGCTTTGTTTAGGTTTACATACAAGTTTACCTTTTTTAATTGTACTTTATCATTTTCCTTTGCAGCATATATCTTCCTTCTGGGTTTACTTTCTTACTTCATGAAGTACACTGTTTAATGATTCGTTTATTTATTTATTGTGATGATCTGTTAGTGATTATGTCTCTCAAATTTTGTCTTACAATTTCTTTGCTATACCCTCAGTCTTGAATGGCAGTTTAAGTGGGTATAGAATTCTAAACTGACAGTTTATTTCCCCAGAGTTTCAATAATGTTATTTTGCTTTTTATTACTTTCTAATGTTGCTGTAGAGAAGACAATGTTGGTCTGAAACATATTCTTTCTTAGCGAATGTGGGATTTTTTTCCTCCCTCATTGCTTTGAAGACCTCCTCTTTGTCTTTGGTTTCCTGAATTTTTAAATAAGGTTTCTACATGTGTATCTTGTTTTGTTTATTTTTTAAATATAACTCAATGTTTTTCTTAATGTGAATGTTCATTGTTTTCCTCAATTCTGGAAAATTCCCAGACATCATCATATCTTGTCTCATTTCATTTTATCTGTTTTTTTCCTTGTGTAACTACTAATAGACATGCTGGAATGACACAGTCTATTCAGTTGCTACCTCTTTGTTCTTTTTGAAGTGGTATGGTATTTTTCTCAGAACTATTTTTCATTACATGGCCCTCTCTAAAGAATTAATTGTGTCTAATTTACTGTTTAACTTGTCCATTGAGTTTTCAACTTCAATAACTGCTTTGTTTCTTTACAGAAGTTCTATGCATCTGTTCCTTCTTTCACAGTGTTTTTCTCTTATGTTTCTAATTTCTTGTTTTCTGACATTACTCATAGTTTGCTTGTCTATTATATGAAGAAGCAATCTAGCAAAGCGTTAAGAAAACATTTTGAAGTCAGAATGCATGGTTTGAATCTCCAGCTTGCTATGTGTTAGCTAAGTTATCTTTAATTGAATAAACATTAACTTTTAAAGCCTCCCTTTCTTCAAATGTAAAATGAACATATTAACATAATCTGTTTTATGGAAATATTAGTTATTAATATTATATTTAAAATAATTCAAAAAGCATGACATGCAATTGCTCAAAAACATTAGCTCTGTCTTCAGCATCGCCATTATCAAAAATGTTAATTCTGCCAGGGACTTTTCCACTTGATTTGTGAACTCATCTTTAGTGAGGCTTTATCTTTCAGAATCCTGTGTCTTGATATGGTAGGGTATTCCTAATGGTCATTTTCCCTTTATTTCTCTCAAGCAACTCAGGAGAAATTTCAGGCTGGGCTCATGTTTTATTTTAGTTTATTGAGCTCTGTGTTGCTAAACTAAGGAGCAGTATTAATTGAGTCCCTAACCCTGAGGGTCTGCAGGCTCATATTAGGATTTGAGGTGGCCTAATAAATAGTAACCGTTGTTGGTCTGTCTGTCTGCATGTCTCTCTGTCTTTCTGTATCTCATTAGATTTCTATTATCCTTGTTTTTCTCTCTACCTCTCCTGTTTTTCATTTTTGGTTTCATCTTATCACTTTTATAACCTTACTTCAAGTATCTATGAGTTTATGAGTTTATTTCCAGAGCCTAGCTCAATCTTTGCTACAGATACAATGATTAAATAAATGAGCACATTTCCCCCTCTACAGAAGAGGCAATTTGCTGTTTTGAATATAAGTTGAAAATGTGCCCTTTATTAAAAGACACCTTACTAGCATAATATGCCTATTCTTATTCCTTCCACCATTACTTCTGATATGATAGCAGTTTCTTAAATGACTTCAATACTTATTCTCTACAAAGAGTTTTTTCTACAATGTATATATAAATTCATAAAACCCTTATAGCCATCCTAGAGGAAAGATACTCTCATTAATGCCCTTTTACTGATGAATAAGTAGGAAAACTAACCGGTTTTAGATCAGTTTTTCTCAATTGGGAGGAGTTTGAACCTTTACAAGGGAACATTTGGCAATGTCCGGAGACATTTTTGGTTTACACAGCAGGGGAGGGGGATGTTACTGGCATCTGCTGGGTAGAGTCCAGAGATGTTGCTAAACATTCTATAATGTACAGGATTATGCTCTTAAAATATTATCTAGACTCAATGTTAAAAGTGTTGAAGTTGAGAAATACTGAGTTCAATAGAATATGTGATCTTTTGTTTCATCACTTTTAACTTCATATATACTTTACTTTGCATACCCATATTATTTTTATAAATACTATATATTTTTTGTTTAAATCTGATCTGTCCTTCTTTATCCGTTAATGGGTGATGTTGACTAATTTATGTTTATGTCATTATTGATATAGTTGAATTTATATCTTCCATCTTAATCATTGCAGTCTGCTACTTTAATCTTGCTGATATCCATATCAAGAACCATAAATCCTCCTTAGTATCCTTGTGGATGATGGAAATACTAGAAGGTAAGAGATGTTAACTGAAAATTAAATAATTCAGGTCTTACTATTTTAAAAATACATTGCATAAGCTCCAGCTGCCATAGATAGTGATTCCTTTGAAGAATGTGGGCAAGTAAATCTTTTGGAAGAATTCACTATTCTAGATGCCATTAAGAACATTCATGATTCATGGGAGGAGGTAAAAATATCAACATTAACAGAAGTTTGGGGGAAGTTGATTCTAATCCTCATGAAGGACTTTGAGAGGTTCAAGACTTTAGAAGAAGAATGAACTGCAGATGTGATGGAAATAGCAAGAGAACTAGAATTAGAAGTGGAGCCTGAAGATGTGACTGAATTGCTGCAATCTCATGATAAAACTTGAGCCATGAAGATTGTTTCTGATGGGTGAAAAGAAAAGTTGTTTCTTAAGATGAAATTTACTGCGGGTGAAGATGCTATGAACATTGCTGAATTAACAAGAAAAGATTTAGAATATTACATAAACTTAGTTGATAAAGCAACAGCAGGTTTCAGAGGATGGACTCCAATTTTGCAAGAAGTTATACTGTGGATATAATGCTATCAAGCAGCATCATATGCTACAGAGAACTCTTTAGTGAAAGTAAAAGTCAATTGATGTGGAAAACTTTATTTTTTTCTTATTTTAAGAAATTGCCACACCACTGCAACCTTCAGCAGTCACCACCTTGATCAGTCAGCAGCCATCAACATCAAGGCAAGACCCTCCATCAGCAAAACCTTCATGACTTGCTGAAGGCACAGATGATCATTAGCATGTTTTAGCAGTAAAATATTTTTGAATAAAAGTCTATACATTGTTTCTGAGACATGGTCTCACTCTGTCACCCAGGCTGGAGTGCAATGGTATAATCTCAGCTCAGTGCAACCTCCACATCGTGGGCTCAAGGGATCTTCCAGCTGCAGCCTCCCAAGTAGCTGAGACTACAGGCTTATGCCACCATACCCAGGCAATTTGTGTGTGCGTGTGTGTGTGTGTGTGTGTGTGTAGAGAGAGACCAGGCTTTTGTAATGTTGCCCAGGCTGGTCTCAAACTCCTGATATCAAGTGATGATCCTCAGGCCTCGACCTCCCAAAATGCTGGGATTTCAGGAATAAGCCACCATGCCCAGCCAGTATATATATATTTTAGACACAATGCTATTGCACACTTAATAGAGTATAGTATTGTGTAAACATAACTTTTACATGGACTGAGAAACCAAACAATTGTGTAACTTCCTTTATTGTAATATTGGCTTCATTGAGGTAGCTTGGAACTGAACCCACAATATCTCCAAGATATGCCTATAAACTTTAGCTGCTTTTTGCCACACACACAAACAAAAAGGGCAACTACATAAAATGATATATATGGTAATTTGTTTTACCTTTTTACTATCCATAGCATCATGCGGTATATCTTAAATGTACACAATAACATTTACTTCTCAAAATTAGATATCAAAGTTTTTTGTAGCAGACGTTACTGCTGCTCGTTGATTATTAATGTGCCTCCTCCCCTATACACATAAATGCCTATACGTTCTTGCAGATAGACAGAACCATATGGCTCCGTCTGGCCAAAAATCACTCCTGGACTGAAGTACTTAAGAGCTAGTTTGTGACCTTCCTTCTGCCTGTTTTTCTTGTATAAGTAACAACTAAGGCTCCCTTTGGGATGATAAAGCATTTGTTAGTCTGCGTCTCTAGTGACAATATTGGTCAGAGACCCTGAATGACATCTTACATGAGTATAAATAAACTTTTGTTGAGTTAAGCCACCGAGATTTTGGAGTTTGCTTTGTTATTGCAGCACAGTTTATGTTATGACTTCTCAGTATCATAGCTGAGAAAACATTTGACTTATAATTTTTTCCAGCTTTATTGAGATATAATTGAAAAATAAAAATTGTATATATTTAAAGTGTGTAATGTGATGATTTGATGTATATGTAGATTGTGTAACAATTGCCACACTCAAGTTAATTAACACCCTCACCTTTGCAAAGGAATAGAATGATGGGTACAGAGAGAGGGTGGTAAAATTATTCATTACTTTCTTTGCGTTTCTACATAATTTTGTTCTTACTTCACATATAGCATGTGCCTTAGTGAATTGCAGTGTGTATTTTTACATAGTACTCAGTTCCACAAGATAGTAAAATTTTTATTCAGGATTTTATGTGTAAATGATGCTTTATCTTTATAGTGATATACCTAATATGGTTCTAAGCACACAGTAGATTCATGGATGTTGAGTAAAATAATGAATTTGTAAGTATACAAAAGCAACTGTCACAGGGTACTACACACAACTGGATGTTCAGCAAATTATTGGTTGAATGAATAAATGAATATCTGAATACATGAAAGAATGAAAGAGGCCACCTGTATTAGTCTGTTCTCATGCTGCTGATAAAAACATACCCAAGACTGGCTAATTTATAAAGTAAAGTGGTTTAATTGACTCACAGGTGCACATGGCTGGAGAGGAGTCTTCACAGTCATGGTGGAAGGTGATTGAGGAGCACAGTTATGTCTTACATGGTGGCAGGCAAGAGAGCTTCTGCAGGGGAACTTCTATTTATAGAACGATCAGATCTCACGAGACTTATTCTCCACTATGAGAACTGTATGAGGGACACTGACCCATCATTTAATTATCTCCACCTGGGTTCCTCCCACGACACATGGGAATTATGGGAGCTACAATTCAAGATGAGATTTTGGTGGGGACACAGTCAAACCATATCACCACTATATACCAGGAAAGAGGGGTGAAGTTACAAAAGTTGTAAACATGACCCTAAAAACAAGAGTCACAAGGTCTCTGAGACAAACTCTGTGTATTTCATGCTCTATGAGATGCACCCACATCTCTTAGCTATAGTAAGAGATGTGTCAGGGAACCAGCTGCTGCCCCCTGGTGGTGGTGTTCTTGGTGGCAGTTGGGGAGGGGTAAGGGTTCTCTGGTCACACCGAGGTGGGGGTGATTTACTTAGTGAGATATTTTCTACTATCTGCTGGCAAGTGGCAGCAGATATTAGGAAAGAAGCTATTATAACAACTTTTATAAGTCTAGGCTTAAGAAAA
The DNA here is from genome assembly GCA_963573385.1 of Cacajao melanocephalus. Lineage (NCBI taxonomy): Eukaryota > Metazoa > Chordata > Mammalia > Primates > Pitheciidae > Cacajao > Cacajao melanocephalus. Next base: position 24,626 of record CAUYLG010075610.1, read on the forward strand.
GCTGTTAGATTTGTATGAGGAAGACAGGCATAGAGAAGAAGGATAATGGTTCTGGAGTCTGAGCTAACCTGATCAGGTGCTCCAGGTATGGCTTAAAGCCTTGGATGTGGCTGTGTTCCAGGAAATAGGAAGATAGCCTGGATAGAGTTCTGAGCCTGGCTACTGCTTTTGGGTCCAACTTCCAGGCAGTTGCTACTTGGCTCCTAGGAACACTCCCAGATGTGGCTGCAGATATTCCATTACCCAAGCTCCCTAAGTGAGTCAAGGATGTCTATTTTTTATGCTACTCTGAGATTACTACTAGAAATAACTTTATCCAACACTTGTATTATTTTTGTGTCTTGCTTCTGTTATTAACAGTTGTAAGATGATGTGCAATAGTTAGTGTGCTCAAGCATTGAACTCTGGGGACAGATAGGAGAAACCTGGGCTGACCCTGAGCTTTGAGAGATGTGGGGTAGACAATAAACTCTGGCTATACTAATAAAAGAGGCTCACGTTTACTGGACAGTTCCTAGATTTTGGGAGTTCTGCTAAGGATATTTTCTTAAAAACGAGACTCCTGAATTTAAATCCATTAGTGGGACTTTATGAGAATCATTTAATCTTCCCAGGCCTCAGCCTCCTCATCTGAGAAATGGGAATAACGATTCTGTTACCTCATGGAGCTGCTATAAATATGAGCGAGTAAATGAAGAAGAAAAGCTTAGAACAATCTGACAGATGGTGAGCCCTCAGTAAATGTTGCTGATTTTTGTTGTTATTGTTTAATTCTCACCACAATTCAGTGGGTCCCATTGCTATTCTTACTTTTTCTATACAGAAATTGGGGAACAAGTTCATGAGGTCTGTTAGTGAGGCCACTAGGACAGGAACCTAAGCCTTGTCTGAATTTGGAGCCTTGACTCTGAGCTACTTTACTAAGTTGGATTGTGCTTCCCAAATTTATGGAACCTCAGATTGTGACCTTAATTGGAAACAGGGTCTTTGTAGATATAATTTGTTAAGATGAGATTATATTGGATTAGGATAGGCTCAAAATCCAATGTGACTGGTGTCATTATAAGAAAAAGAGGAGCTACACAGAGGCACTCCCCAGGAGAAGGCCACTTAAAGAAAGAGGTAAGACTGGAGTGATGCATCAAGAAATTAAGGAACTACAAGCATTGCTGGGAGCCACCAGAACCTAGGAGGAGGCATGGAGGATTTCTTACACCTCAATTTCAGATTCTGGCCTCCAGATCTAAGAGAGAGTATCTGTGTTGTCTTAAGCCACCCAGTGTGTGCTAGTACCTTATGTCATCCCTAGGAAGCCATGATTGCCACAGTACTCCTTGCTAGGTTGCTAGTCCAGCTCTGAATGGAGCTTCTGTTTTGGGGATTGAGGGTCTGGGATTCTTGTGTAATCTTTCCTTGTCTGACTGGCAAGCCTATTTTTAACTTTAGCTTGTGAAGTTCACTTTGAGGGATTTTCTCACTTTTTAGTAGGAGTCAGACTTTACACCCCAGAATGCAAGTTTTTAAAATGACAGAATTGCAGAAAGGGCTTGTGAAGATGCCTAGAGGGTAAGAAAAGCTTTTTTTCTTTATTGAAGTCTTTGGGGAAAATTTAAATCATCACCATCAAAATAATTCCAAACATTATCATCTCAAGCACTATATTAAGCACATTAAATGAATTGTTTAATTCCATTAAACAGCATGAGGTAGCTACTATTTGCCTCCATTTTCTAGATAAGCACACTGGCTCAGAGTGCAAACCTAGTGTGTCACACTAGGGTGAAGGTCAGCTGGGCCATGGCTCTTACCCCATCCCCATAAACATCAATCTTGATGCATGGGAGGTTCTTTGGAAGCTTTGGCAGAGGTAAAAATCACTGGAAATAGTAAAACCTCATTCGTACTTGCTAGTCTATTTTCTCTATTATATTGGATGAGGATGAAAATTACACCATCCACCTTGAGTCCAGCATGGTTTAGATGGTTAGAACTTACGAAAATCAAATTGCTTTTTTCAGTTTGAGAAGCTATAAAATAAAAGAAAATGAGAGAACAATAATTGGAGGTTAATTGGAGGTTAGTTTGAAATCAGAGGTTAGTACTTTTGCATATTTCATTAAGAAAACATCAAGATGATGTGACAGTGTTTCTGCAGTTCAATATAGGCAAAAAGTTTTCATACAACATTAACAAAGCTTTTAAACTAGGAAAGAAAATGACAATATAGTGAGTACCTTTGAAGTGACAGACTCTACTACAACCTTCAAGGTAGGCATCAAATATCCCTGTTTTATAGATAATGAAAGAGGGGATTGGAGATGTTATGTGAGCTGCATTAGGCAAAAAAGTCCTCATCTCTTTGACTCCAAATGGTACTTATAATTAATACGCACTTTGCACTTACGTTCCAGAAATTATGTTAAAGGATTTAACATAGATTGACTCATTTTATCCTCACAGCAACCCTAAGAGATAGATTTTGTTATTATCCCTGTTTTAAAATGGAGGCTGCATGGTATTTAATATGGTTTGGCTTTGTCCCCACCCAAGTCTCATCTTCAATTGTAGTTCCCATGATCCCCATGTTGTGGGAGTGACCAGGTGGATGATAATTGAATCATGGGGGCAGGTTTTTCCTGAGTTGTTCTCCTGATAAAGAATAAGTCTCACGAGATCTGATGGTTTTACAAGAGCAGTTCCCCTGCACATGCTCTCTTGCCTGTTGCCATGTAAGACTTGGCTTTGCTCCTTCTTCACCTTCTGCCATGACTGTGAGTCTTCCCTAGCCATGTGGAACTGTGAGTTCATTAAATCTCTTTTTCTTTATAGACTACCCAGTCCTGGTATAGCTTTATTATCAGTGTGAGAATGGACTGATACGGTGTTTCATGGTGTATATGTACCGCATTTTTCTTTATCCAGTCTACCATTGATACATCATGGAACACTATGCATCCATGAAAAAGAATGAGATCATGTCTTTGCAGGGACATGAATGGAGCTGGAGAACATTTACCTTAGCAAACCAACACAGGAACGAAAACCAAATACCACATGTTCTCACTTATAAGTGGAAGCTAAATGATGAGAACACATAGGGACATGCAGAGGGAAACAACATAGGCTAGGGACTTTTGGAAGGAAGAGGGTGGGAGGAGGGAGAGGATAAGGAAAAATAACTAATTGGTCTTAAGCTTAATACCTAAGTGAAGAAATAATCTGTACAACAAACCCCATGACACAAGTTTACCTATGTAACAAACCTGCACTTGTACCCCTGAACTTAAAAGTTAAAAATATCTAAAATTACACATTTAAAGAAATAAACAAATAAAAAGGAGGCATTCAGGTGGATTAAATTACTGTCCCAGGTCACTATGTGGCAGAACCAGGATTTGAACCCAGGTGGCCTGTTCCAGAGCCTGTGCTCTTTGACCTTTTATGTTCTTAAACAAGCAGCATGCAGTTGAAATTAGGAGCAGCAACTATAGCAGTAAAAGTAAAAAAAAAATAATGTGTAGTTGGGGTAAGAAACTTTTGTTACTCAGAACTTCTTTCAGACAGTCTGTCCTGACATGAGAGGAAGGTAGGGGAGTAGGGCAGACCATATAAATAAAAGACCTAGAATTTCCTAGTAGGGAGAGATGGGCTAACTAGGAGGGATAGCAGCGGGAGAGAGGTCCTGGAGAGGCGTTTCTGTGCACCATCATAGTTTAACAGTGTTGGACAGACAATGAAAAGAAGCTGGAGTAGATGTAGGGCTGGCCAGAAGCAACACTGGAGGAGGGTAGAGCCCAAGATGAGGAAGAGATCAAGAAAATGCAATTGTCTTGAAATTAGGAGAAAATCTTTGAGAAAGGCACAGAGTTTGAGAGGTGATGGCTCTGGTGTTGAGAGAGCTGAAGGAAATGCACCAGGTTTTCAAGGGTACAGGAAAGCCCACTGACTGACTTCCTGTGTTGCAAACAGTAGTCAGATATGGATCAACTGATTCATCTAGGACTCTTGCTATAATTATTTATTAATCTTGTTTTCTCTGTGGAACCATTATCTTCTTAATCATGTCATGTTCTCTTATAGCCAAGGACTTGGGAATAGTAGAGTGGGAAAGAAAATGAACATATTTTCTATGACTGCTATGTGTTACCATTCTAGGTACATTGCATAATTCAGTCCTACTTAGAACAACCAACACTACTAAGTAAGAATAATTATTCCAATTTGACAGGCAAGAATAATCAATTTCAAAGAGGTTGGTTTACTTTCCTAACATAATTGAGCTAAGTGACTTGCCCCAGATTAGAAAAAAAAAAACTATTTTAAAATTCATATGGAATAAAAAAAGAGCTTGCATAGCCAAGATAATCCTAAGCAAAAAGAATAAAGCTAGAGGCATCACCCTACCCAACTTCAACCTATATTACAAAGATACAGTAAACAAAACAGCATGGTAGTATTACCAAAACAGGCACATAGACCAGTGGAACATAACAGAGAACTCAGAAATAAAACTGAACATCTACAACCATCTCACGTTCAATAAACTTGACAAAAATAAGAAATGGGGACATGACTCCCTATTTAATAAATGGTGCTGGGAGAACTGGCTAGCCATATGCAGAAAATTGAAAGTGAATTCCTTCTTACAACTTATACAAAAATTAACTCAAGATGGATTAAAACCTTAGATGTAAAATCCAAAACTATAAAAACCCTAGAAGAAAATTTAGGAAATACCATTCAGGACATAGGCATGGGCAAAGATTTTATGATGAAATAGCCAAAAGCAATTCCAACAAAAGCAAAAATTGACAAATTGGACCTAATAAAACTAAAGAGTTTCTTGCACAGCAAACAAAACTATCATCAGAGCAAACAGAAAACCTGCAGAATGGGAGAAAA